>JAYESA010000009.1:62569780-62574780 GCA_036927795.1 Iris macrosiphon
CCTGGATGGTACTGCAATAATATGTCAAAGTCTTTCATCAACTCCAACCATCTCCTCTGCCTTATGTTCAGCTCTTTTTGGGTAAATACATACTTCAAGCTCTTGTGGTCTTTGAAGATCTCCACATGCTCTCCGTATAAATAGTATTTCCACAACTTCAGAGCAAAGATGAACGCTGCCAACTCTAAATCGTAGGTAGGGTATTTTTTCTCATGAGGACATAATTGCCTAGAAGCATAGGCAATCACCCTCCCATTATGCTTCAACACACAACCCAGTCCCTTCCACGATGCATCACTATAAATAGTGAATTCTCCAGAACCTGATGGCAACGTCAACACTGGAGCTGTCGTCAACCTCCTCTTCAACTCATCAAAGGCGATCTGGCACTCCTCTGACCAAACAAACTCTATGTCCTTCCGGGTCAGCCTAGACAATGGCTCTGCAATTCGGGAAAAATTCTGAACAAATCTCCTGTAGCAACCTGCTAGCCCCCGGAAACTCCTGACCTCTGCTACTAAACTCGGAGCACTCCATACCTCAATTTCCATGATCTTTCTCGGATCTACCGAGATACCCTCTCCAGTCACCACATGACCAAGGAATTCAACCTTGTCAAGGAAGAACTCATACTTTGAAAGCTTTTCATAAAGCTTCTCCTTTCTGAGAGTCTCCAGCACTATCCTCAGATGTTCCTCGTGCTCCTCTGGGGTCTTCGAATATACCAAGATGTCATATATAAACACCACTACAAACCTGTCCAGATGCTGATAGAACACCTTGTTCATCAGATTCATAAACACTGTCGGGACATTAGTCAACCCAAAGGGCATCACCATGAACTCATACTGTCCATACCTGGTCCAAAAAGCTGTCTTCGGAATATCTTTCCTCTTGACCTTCATCTGGTTGTAGCCTGTCCTCAGATCAATCCTAGAAAACACTCTCGCTCCGCTCAATTGGTCAAAAAGATCATCAATACATGGCAGCAGATACTAGTTCTTGATTGTGAGGTTGTTCAGAGCCCTGTAGTCGATATACATCTGTATTGACCCATCCTTCTTCGGCACAAAAAGTACCGAAGCACCCCAAGGAGAAGAACTAGATCTCATAAATCCCTTGTCCTAAAGCTCATCCACCTGCTTCTTTAACTCTATCAGCTCACTGTTGCTAACTCTATAGACGTGTTGGGATATCGGTTCCGCGCCTAGAACTAAGTCTATAGAGAACTCTACGTCTCTGTCCGGAGGTAACCCTAGCAACTCCTCCGGAAAGACATCCATAAATTCTGCTATCAGTGGATGTGGCAACCTCGGCTCTACCACCAGGGCTCCGTAGAAGACTCAATCACTCTGCTCCGCTGCTCCTCTGGCAAACTCAAACTCTGGCTCACCCGGCGGACTAAATAACACTCTGCCTCCACGATAATCTATACTAGCATGGTACATACTCAACCAATCCATCCTGAGTATAATATCGTAGCTCGAAAGTGGCATTACGAGTAGGCACACACTCAACTCCCGGCCTCCCAAGGTAACTCTCCGGTCTCTGCAGACATCACTGACTATGATGATGCCACCCTCGGTCGTGATCTTGCAGAGTCTAGCTAAAGGTTCAGCAACAAGATAGTGTCTAACCGCAAAAGATACAGACACAAAACTATAGGAAGCACCAGAATCAAATAAAGCAAGTGCTAGAATGGAATCTAGAAGAACAGAACCTGAGATCACATCACCAACGGGCTCGACCTCGTCTACAGTCAGGGCAAAAGCTCGCCCTTGTTGTCCTCCTCGGTGCTACTGCTGGTGCTGAGCAAACCTCTACTACTGAGTCCGTAAAGGCTGTCCTCTCTGCTGTGCTACATGTGCTCTGGCTGGTCCCCTCTGAGCGGCTCCTCTGCCTTGAGCTGTACGAGCAAGTGCTAAAGGAAAATCCTTCAACTGGTGATCTACTGTGCCACATAACAAATATCTGCCCAGCCGCTTTCTACAAATGTCCTATCCGTACCCCAGCTTTCTACAGAAAGGGCAAATGATGGGTTGCCTCTGACCCTACTACTGTCCCTGTCTCTGCTGCTTGGGCGCCTACCGGAAAGGTGCACGACCCTGATCCTGGTGTTGTTAAGTCTACTAGAACGGCCTCTTGGCTGGGCCCGTACTGCTTCCTGCTCTAGAAGCATCTCTACTCCTCTTGGTATTCAGCTCTAAGTCGTCCTCAGCCCTCTGAGCATCGCTCACAATCTGCTCGAAGGTTGCCTCGTGGTCACTCCTAGTCAAGGACTTGACCGCCATGACCAAACCCTTGCGGAACTTCTGCGCCTTTGCTGTCTCGGTCAAACCCTCAATAAATCTTTCCAGACGACAGAACTCTGCTGCATACTCATCCACCAACATGCTCCCCTGGACGAGTGTCTCGAACTGGCTCTCCAAAGCACTGAGAGCCACATCCGGGAAAACTTTTCCTTGAAAAGCTTCTTGAAAGCCTCCCAAGTCAGTCCCGGTACTACTATCCTCATATTTGTGCAGTACCAAGTAAGGGCAAGATCGAATATCTGGTTGCCCGCTGCCTCAATCTGCATACTGGCTGGGATCAGTGCCAGCCTAAATATGCCCTCAATGTACTCGATCCAATCGTCCGCGTACAGGATCCCCTCCATACCCCGAAACTCCTTGGGCCACATCCTTTGAAAGTCAATAATAGTGCCCAGCCTCGGATGCTGAGCCTGCTCTGCCTGTGGCTGGATCTAGGCCACTATGTCCACCGCCGTCATAGGCACTTGGTGAGCATTCTCAATGCCCATCCCCATCACGTCCACCTGGCGGTGCTGCTTGTCCATCATCTCTTTGAAGAATATAAACAGCTGCGCGGCATCAACTGGTGCAGGCGGTGGTGGAGGAGGTACCACCGGAACAACTGGTGTAGCTCTCGGATCGATAGGAGTAAGAGGATCTCCGAGAGAAATGGATGCTCCCTCGACCGCAGGAGTGGCGAGTAGAGCGGTAGCGGCTGCCTGAAGTCGAGCAGGATGAGAGGTGGCAGACCTCTCAGTGGCAGCTGTTGGAACGGTACGCTGAGACCGTATCTTCGGAGGCATCCTGAACATAGATCAAAAGAAGTCAATACGGTGCAAGATACGATATCATCAATGAAGGATAATAATATTGCAAAAGAAAACAATTTCAGAAAAAATTAGATAGCAAAAATCAGGAAGAGTCCTAGTTGTGATTGAGCACACTCTCTCTCAGCCTATATCCTATATCCTATCGCAGGTAGACCTAGAAACTAGACCTGCAAACTACGACCTGCATGGGCCACCACTAAAAATGTGTCACGACCCGCACCCAAAAAATTGGGCATAAGTCGTGGGTACGTCCAGCCTACGCCGCAGAATCGGTGGTAGAACGCTGTAAAGGTCCTTTCTAGGTCACAATATCTATATCTCACCATGATCAGTCAATATAACCTCTCCAAAAGGAGGGCAACCACGCAATATATATATGCCTCAATCACAATAACTAGGGGAAGAGTAAATGCATGATAAGATATCACAAAGAAACGAGAACCAAAAAGAGCAATACAATATCCAATATACAGTCCAAGTCTATAGTCTACAATATCTCACAATAAAAAATAAATACAGTACAGTCATTCAAAATAGCAACTGAGAACAACCCAGAAAAACCCACCTAGCTAACTAGGGTGCTAACGGCGTCTCCTCGACGGGCTCCTCCTCAATCTCCGGGTCACAACACTACTCGACGCCCGGCCCGTAGAATGTCGGACAAAAATCTTCAGGATCCTCTGGAAAAAATATGCCCAGTCAGGATTGGAGCGAAGTACATAACTCTGAAAGCAACTCCAAATACAAGGTAAGGTGTATATGAATAGCAATAGAAAAGTATACAAGATGCACAGGAAAATAAATACATGGTGGAGCAGATAAAGTAGCTGTAATATAAAATTAGAGAACAATACAAGTAGTAGAGAAGTAACTGCATGTGAGAAAATAGGAATACTAGCTAAGTGCCTTGAGCACAAGTTCATTATGTGATCGGCTTAGGTTGCACATGAATAATCTACGATAACTCCGTTATGCGTGAGTTGCATAACCGACATACAGATGAATATTGTTTGGCTTTGATCACATAACCAACTCCTACTCCCCTCCCCCACTAATATTCTTGGATCCAACCACGACATGCTACGTACATGATAAATAACTTACACACATGAAGGCGAGAGCACACGAAGCACATGATAGGACATGAGAATCAACACCCGAAGCACATGATAAAATACACGTGATAGAGTACCCGCTGAACACGGTAAGGGGGATAACATCTCATGACGGGATCCAACTAGTACCAGCTCGTGAAATGTGTCAGAATCAAGTATTATAGTTCTAGAACATGTGATATATACGCTATCGTGAAATGAAAATAATCAGAGGTAGGTACTCGCCTGACGTCCTGAGCAATTGATGAGGATCGAGATCCGGACTGGCGTCACAAGAACCTATTACGAAAAGCAAGGTTAAACAGGGTTATAAAAAGTTAAACTGATATAAAATAACTAAAAACAAGGTTCTAGGGTTATTCTAGGTCGAACAGGTTAAAGTGGTAAATTTTGGGTCAAAAAGTTAACCCGGATCCAAAAAGTAAACTTTATGTCAAAACTAGGTCAACCGTTGACTTTTATGGTCAACGAGGGCAATTATGGTCGATGCCAGGTCAAACTAGGGTGCCCCTAAAATTTTAGGTCAAAACTAGCTCATTAAGCTAGTAAACCCTTAAACTCGCCTCCTTGAGATACCGGGATACCCTCGGTATCCAATATCTCAACCTAGACTACGCACCCCGCCTATACCCACTAAAATCTATGCTAACACGCGTAATTATATACACATATACATATAAAAGCAACTCTAATCTTATTCCTAGGCAAACACTCAAAAACCTCGCTCCGATACTCAATACCTTGGGTATCTCAAGGTATTGAAA
>JAYESA010000009.1:62577280-62690997 GCA_036927795.1 Iris macrosiphon
CCAAGAAGATAGCGACTCTTCCCGAGAATCAGTGTCTGTACATATACAAGATAATCAATAAAATAAGACCTGCACAAGATACACCATATACCAAGGAATAACATCGCATGACGAGATCCAAATATACCAATCCATGTAACTATAGTGTCAAGAGAACAATGATATCTACACTAGATAAATAAACATAGAGGATATCATAAATAAGAAACTATCAGAGAATGTACTCGCCTGAAGTCCAATGAATAGTTTCACAGATGTCTGACACGGTGCCTCGAAGACCTAGATATGGAATACAACATTAATACAAGGCTTCGGAAAGAAAAAAGTTAAACTAGTCAACTTCTAGGTCAATAAGTCAATTCTAAGTCAAAAGTCAACTATGGTCAACTCTGGTGAACTATGGTCAAACTATGGTCAACTTTGGTCAACTATCTATTTTTAAGGTTGCACAAGCCCATCACCAAAATATTGGGTCAAGATACTAAAATCTAAGCCAAGAAACCCACATCTTAAATATTAGGATACCGTATCTCCGGATACGTAAATTCCAAGGTAACACCTTAATATATATATCAAACAAATATTCATAATAATATAGAATCATAATTACAACATTAATTAGGTACCATGATTTTGAACCAACTTGATATCTCAACAATAATCACAAACTTAATACCCAAATCCAATATCTTGGGTATCCCCAATTACCTTGGTTCCTCAAGGTAATCCCCAATACCTTGTTATACTAATTACCCGTATATATATATATAATACATATACTAAATATTATAAATATAAAGAAATTAGCAATTAAGAATACATTACATCAATATTAATATATATATATATATATATATATATATACATATATCTATCTATAAGTATATAATTATATATATATATATAATCTGCCAACTGTCGCTAAAAACTGTGCTGAAAAACCCGATATTCTGATACGCTGCCTCTTTAGTGACAGTTCTGCCTATCGCTGAAACTGTTGTCGCTGTTGATGTATATTTTTCCGCTGCTGCTGCTGCTATTTAATGACATCGGCTGCTGTCATTAATGCTACTGCCACTGCTACAGCGGCTGCTGCTGCTGCTGCATCAATAAATGACAGTGGCTGCTGTCATTAAACCCCCTGTCGCTAAAGCATGCAAAATATATACACACACACACATATATATATATATATATATATATATATATATATATACCAATAAAACTATACATACATCCTTCATATTATGTACATATTATGATATAGCAACATGCACACACATACATAAATACATTTATAATTATACATCTATGCATATGTATAAATAATTATATAGCAACTATATATAATATAATTATCCAATTAAATATACATATATACATATTTATACATAACACATATACTATAACATATGTATTTACGCATGTAGATGAATAGTTATATAATATATATATATATACTCTTAGTATATATATAATACATAGATCTAGGATACAAGAAGCACAAATATATATAATATAATATATATATAATATCTATATATATGCACAAATATAATCTTCATGAATTAAGAGCACAAGAATTAGATTTATATATAATTACACAATATATGGAGAGTATCACACCGTATCCCTCTAGATCTAGGATACGCATGTGACATGAGTCCACCACACATCCAATTGTACCCTGAAGGATACAAACAAGTCACATATATTATTTATAAATAATACGAAGAGTCAAATATAGATCTACGTGTCCGTATCAAAATATGACATGTACAAAGTCCCGTGTCGGAGGGAAAAACTCCCAAATCAATACGTATCACCAAATTATTGGGATACGACCTACATGTACCCAATTATGGATACGATACTAGCCCCAAACACACAAACACATGCCAAATTGATCTATAGGATCAATTGACACACACAACAAATGTCAATCTCAGAATTCGCCCAAAATTAACACAAAAAAGTACCATAACTTTCTCAATAGGCCTCCTATGAACACAAAACCAAATCCTATGGGTAGCCTATGCATATGGGTTGATTTTCCATGGTTAAAACTCAGATTTAGAACTCAATTTAAGGGGAAAACTGAATTGTACCTATTGGAAGATGGATTCCAAATAAAACCTCCAATTGAGATGAAATTGCCTCCAACTTGTAGATCCTTGCTCCTCTTTGTAGATCCTTACTTCCTCCTTCTAGATCCTTGCTTCTCAAGTCTCTAATGGTTATTTGGGAAGGAATTGGAATAAAATTTGGTAGGAAAATAAAATAGGAATGAAGGAATTTGGTAGAGGAAAATTCTAGATCTAGTTTTGGAATGAAAAGAGAAAAGAGAATTTTTTTCCCCTTTATAAATAGGTCGGCCCCTATTTCCCCTCCCTCAACTACTATGTAATGACCATTATACCCTTTGGGGACTCTCATGAAGAAATAATTAAGGAAGGAAGCTTCTAGTCTAATAATTTAATTAATTTAATCCATCTCCTTAACAATGGACTTTCTAAATAGGCTAAGTTCTAACCAATTAATTCATGTTGGTCCATGGGTCTAAACTAAACTAGTTAGGCCCACTAACACAAGTCCAAAATAAATAACTAACATCTAACAACCATTAAATAATACAACAGATAATTATTTATCAAGCATAATATTTAATTAAATATGAAATTACTAAAATATCTTTTCCTAGAAAATGTGGTAGTGACAAGTCTACCCTCCTTAAAATAATTTCGTCCTTGAAATTCAAAAACGAAAAATACCCCCAAAAAATAACAGAACAGAACTAAAGAATAATAACTAACTATGACAGAACATAACAATGAACAGAACATAACTAGAAAAGAACATAGCTCTAGGCACAAACAGATATGGATAACGCTCTCGTATTTTATCCTCTCTCTCCCAGGTAGACTCCCCCGGAGAGTGATGCCTCCATGCGACGTGCACCAAGGGAATAGTCTGGTTCCTCAGCACCTTCTCTCTCCGATCCAGAATCTCAACTGGCTGCTCTGGATAGCTAAGAGTAGGGCCCACCTCTATCTTCGAGTGATCCAATATATGACTAGGATCTGCCATGTATGATCACGACTGTGACACATGAAATACGTTATGCACTCCCTCTAATAAAGGTGGCAAGTCTAGTCTATAAGCAACTACACCGACCCTCTCTAGAATAGTAAAAGGTCCAAGGAATCGCGAACTAAGCTTTCTGCCTCCACCGAAGCGAATCGTGCCTCGTGTCGAAAAAATCCTCAGAAATACCAAACCACCCACCTAGAATAAAAAACTACCTTAAGAACTTAATCTACAACAAACAACCAAGAACAAGCACAAAACAAAAATCTAAACTATACCTCAAACTCCAAAGGTCTCCGATGGCTATCGGCCCAATGCCGATGTCTGTCCTGCGCCACTCAAAGTCTGTCTCTGATCAACTGAACCTTTTTTGCTGTATCTACAACCATCTCTGGCCCAAGCAAAATTCTTTCTCCAATATCATCCCAAGACAAAGGAGTACAATACCTCCGACCGTATAGAGCTTCAAATGGTGACATCTCTATACTGGCCTGGTAACTGTTGTTGTAAGCAAACTCTACCAAATGGAGATGGTCCTCCCAAGAACCCTCAAAATCTAATACACAAGTGTGCAACATATCCTCGAGAGTCTGAATAGTCCTCTCTGACTGCCCATCTGTCTGAGGATGATATGCAGTACTGAACTTGAGCTGAGTGCCCAAACTCTCCTACAAACTCCTCCAGAAATGAGAAGTAAAACAACTATCCCGATCCGAGACTATGCTGACGGAAACTCCATGTATCCTAACGATCTATCTCACATACATCTCTGCCAGCTTCTCCGTAGACAAACCCACTTTAAAAGGCAAAAAGTGGGCCGACTTGGTCAACCTATCAACGATGAACCAAATCGCATCTTTCCTTCCTGGAGATCGTGGAAGTCCGGACACAAAATCCATATTAATATGCTCCCACTTCCACTCTGGAATGGGTAATGACTGATGTGAACCTCCTGGCCTCTGCCTCTCGGCTTTTACCTACTGGTACACTAAGCATCTGGATATAAACTATGCTACTTCCCTCTTCATGCCATACCACCACACACTCTCTCGCATATCCTGATACATCTTGTTAGCACCCGGATGCATGGAATACTGAGAGCGATGTGCTTCTTGTAGAACCTTCTCACGCAGCTCCCTACTAGGCACACATAATCTATCTTCATGCCTCAAAGATCCATCCTCAGCAATAGTGAAATCATCTTCCAATCCTGATGTCACCTGAGCTCTGATACTCCTCAGAGATACATCCTCATACTGTGCTGCCTTGATCCTGTCTATCAAATCTGAATGTATCTATAATCCCCATATATGTATAGCACAACCAGGAACTATTACCTCAATGCACAAGCTCTCCAAGTCCTCCAACAAATATCGAACCTGCGTCAAGAACATAGCTACCGGATACCTGCTCAAAGCATCGGCAACTACATTAGCTTTCCCAGGATGATATTGTAAAGATATATCAAAATTCTTCATCAGTTCTAACCACCAATGCTGTCTCATGTTCAACTCCTTCAGCGTGAAAACGTACTTCAAGCTTTTATGGTCTGTGAAGATCTCTACACGCTCTCCGTACAAATAATGTTTCTAAAACTTCAGAGCGAAGATGACTGCTGCTAACTCCAAATCATGGGTAGGATAGTTCTTTTCATGAGAACGCAATTGCCTGGATGCATAGGCAATCACTTTCTCATTCTGCTGAAGAACACAACCCAAATCTTTTCCCGATGCATCACTATAAATAGTAAAAACTCCAGACCCTGATGGCAATATCAAAATAGGAGCAGACATCAACCTCTTCTTCAACTCCTCAAAAGCAACCTGTTAATCCTCCGTCCAAACAAACTCCATATCCTTCCTTGTGAGTCTGGTCATCGGTTCGGCAATTCTCGAAAAATCTTACACAAACTTCCTGTAGTAGCCTGCCAATCCTAAGAAACTCCTGATCTCTGCTACCGAACTAGGAGTCTTCCAAGATTCTACTGCTGCGATCTTCTTTGGATCCACTGAAACACCATCACCAGTCACAACATTCCCCAAAAAATCCACCTTGTCCAAGAAAAACTCTCACTTGGACAACTTCCCATACAACTTCTCCTTCCTCAGCACATCCAACACAATCCTCAAATGCTCTTCATGCTCCTCCGGTGTCTTCGAGTATATGAGTATGTCGTCGATGAACACTACCACAAACTTGTCAAGGTACTGGTGGAACACTTTGTTCATCAAGTTCATAAATACCATCGGTGCATTAGTCAAACCAAACGGCATCACCATAAACTCGTACTGACCATACCGAGTTCTAAAAGCAGTCTTCGGTATGTCCTCCGTCTTCACCTTCACCTGATGGTAGCCTAATCTTAAATCTATCGTAGAAAATATCTTCGCACCACTCAACTGATCAAACAAATCATCAATCCGTGGCAACGGATAGTTATTCTTGATAGTGAGATTATTCAAATCTCTGTAATCAATGCACATGCGCACCTATCCATCCTTCTTCGGTACAAACAATACCGGAGCTCCCCATGGTGAAGAACTCGATCTGATAAACCCCTTATCCTGCAATTCATCCACCTACTTCTTCAACTCTACCAGCTCGTTGTTGTTTACTCTATAGATATGCTACAAAATTGGTTCTGCACCTGGCACCAAGTCTATAGAAAATTCAATATCTCGATCTGGCGGCAAACCTGGCAATTCCTCAGGAAATACATCCAAGAACTCTGCTATCAACAAATGCAGCAACTCCTTGTCTTCCACCATAGCTCCACAAATAATGCCTTCTCCCTGCTCTGCAGCTCCTCTAGCAAGCTCGAACTCTGGCTCTCCTGGCGGACCAAACAAAACTCTACCTCCTCTACAATCTATGCTAGCACGATGCCTACTCAACCAATCTATCCCGAGTATAATATCGTAGCTCGGAAGTGGCATTACAAGTAGACACGCACTCAACTCTTAGCCTCCCAGAGTAACTCTTTGATCCTTGCAAATATCATTAACCAGGATAATGCCTCCCCGGTCATGATCTTGCAAGTCCTAAGCAAAGACTCAGCTACCAAACCATGCTTCAGAGCAAAAGAAACAGATATAAAATTATGGAAAGCACCACTATTAAACAAAGCTAAAGCTGGAATAGAATCAAGAAGAATAGAACCTGCGATGACATCTCCGGTGGGTTCATCCTCCTTGACGGTCATAGCAAACGCTCGTCCCTGTCATGCACCTCCCTGCTGTTGATGCTGGACAAAATGTCACTGCTGTGTCGAAAGTGATCCCATCGGCTGTGCTGCAGGTGGTCTCGTTTCTGCCCTCGGAGCTGAAGCTGCTCCCTGAACTGCACGACAAGGATAGTCCCTCAACTGATGCCCTTCAGTACCATAATATAAATAAACTCCCAACCTTCTCCTATAAACTTCCTAGATATGGCCGGGCTTCTTGTAGTAGTGGCATAGAGCTTGCTGTAACTGTCTCTGCTGTTGTGGTGCCTGGTAAAAAGGTGCCTTAGCTGTAGTCTGGTTCTGCTGTGGCTGCTGGAAAGGTCTGGACTGAAAATGAGGATGTTTGGCAGATACTGCAGTGCCGTTGTCCTCCAGAAAAGAATCATGGTCTCTCTTGGGCTTCAAACCCAAATTTCGCTCAACCTTGCGTGCCTCCGCAAGTATCTCCGAGTATGTCTCATAAAAAGACAGAATGAAAATCTTTACTTCCCAGTTTAGACCCTTACAGAAACGAATAGCTCGAACCTCCAACTCTCTCACTAGATACTCTGCAAATTGGCTCAACCTACCAAACTCCGCAGTGTACTCCTCCACAGAGATGCTCCCCTGAATGATACTCTCAAACTGTCTCTCCAAGTCTAGCATGTCTGTCCGGACGAAGAACTTCTTCTTGAAAAGGTCCTTGAATACCTCCTAAGATTGTCCTACGTTAACCAGAACCGGCTTATTCCTAAACCAAGTGAGAGCGACGTCGAACAGTTGAAGTCCTACCGCCTCAACCTTCAGATCCTTAGAAAGAAGAAATACCCTCATAAGATGCTCAATGTCCTCGAGCCAATCATCACCATAGACGATGTCCTCCGTCCCCTTGAAAACCCTAGGCTCCAATTTTTTGAAGTCCAGAATATTGCCTGGCCGAAGCTGAGCAACCTGAGGAACATCCTGCTGCTAGACCGGAACTCCTCTCTTGGATACGGCACGAGCAAGCTGATGAGCACTCTCGATGCCCTGCCGTAGAACGTCGGTCTGCCTTTGATGTGCCTCTGACTTAGCCCTCTGTGCCTCAAGCATCTCATGAAATAGTGCAAACATCTGTGTCGCCTCTGCTGGTACAAGAGGTGGAGGTGGAAACCCATCAGATACAACTGTCATAGTCCTTTGAGTAGGTGGTGGACCTCCGAAAGCAGCTGACACTCCAATTACCGAAGAAGTGACTGGTGTAGGCCCTCGGTATGTCGCAGACCTCTCAGAAGCTGCTCTCCCCAACTGCGATCTAGTCTTAGGCGGTATCCTGAGACAAAGCGAAAGAAAGAATCAATATGGTACAAGATGTAAGACATTCAAGAAAAGGACAGATTAAGAGATCAAGTATCAATATCAAAGGAGAATAGTTGAATCACAGAATTTTTCTACGTGTGGTTGAGTATCTCAGCCTATATCCTATATCCTATCGCAGGCTTACAGTGGTAGAACTAAATTGTCGCACTACCACGACATCACATACTTTGTGAAGCTAGACCTGCATGGGCCACCACTAAAATTGTGTCACGACCCACACCCGGTGTAGGGGTACAAGTGGGAAACAACGCCTAGCCTACGCCGCAGAATCAGCGGTAGAACGCTGTCTGGATAATCTATCTAACAATATAATGAACCACCAACAATAATAATATACTCAATCACAAATCTAAGATAGAAATAAGCATGAATCAGATAAAGAATAGAATAGTCACAATATAACTCATGAGTCTAAAATAATACATCAATGAGTCTGAAAGAAATAACAAAATAAGCTGGAGACAAATCCAATACAAAGAATGCTAAGAAGCTACTACTCCTGGGTCAACTGTCTCAGTTGGGATAAGTCCCTCCTGAGCCAGGGTCTCAGACTCTAAACCCACAACATCCTGAGGTCCATAATAAGTAGGGTACCACTCCTCAGTGTCATCTGGAAAAATATATCCAGTCAGGAAAGGAGCAGAGTACATCTCTAACAACAGTTCTAATCAATGATAAAAACTATGTAACAGTAAATAGATGTGAATATACAAGATACACAATAGATACCAGAGATATATGTACAATAAGGAAATATTGGAAATAATACAATAATGAGCAATATGATAATGAGAAAGAATACTAATGTCTAAGTGTGTGAGTACTAGCTTTAACATGCGATCGGCTTAGAAATTTGATACAAGAGATACAAGATTTATGGCCTGGATAATCATACGTGCGATGTATGATTAACACTATTCAAGATACAAGGTGGGTATGATCACATATATACACTATATACTCCCCACCCCCGACTGGTATAATAGATCCAACAATGGTACGCTATGGCACGAGATTCTCCAAGAAGATAGCGACTCTTTTCGAGAATCAGTGTCGGTATATGTACAAGATAATCAATAAAATAAGGCCTGCACAAGATACACCATATACCAAGGAATAACATCGCATGAAGAGATCTGGATATACCAATCCGTGTAACTATCGTGTCAAAAGAACAAGAATATCTATACTAGATACAATGAACATAGAAGATATCATAAATAAGAAACTATCAGAGAATGTACTCACATGAAGTCCAATGAATAGTCTCATAGATGTCTGATACGGTGCCTCGAAGACCTAGATATGGAATACAACATCAATACAAGGTTTCGAAAAGAAAATAAGTTAAACTAGTCAACTTCTAGGTCAATAAGTCAATTCTAAGTCAAAAGTCAACTATGGTTAACTCTGGTCAACTATGGTCAACTATGATCAACTATCTATTTCTAGGTTGCACAAGCCCATCACCAAAATATTGGGTCAAGATACTAAAATCTAAGCCAAGAAACTCACATCTTAAATATTTGGATATCGTATCTCCGGATACGTAAATTCCAAGGTAACACCTCAATATATATATATCAAACAAATATTCATAATAATATAGAATCACAATTACAACATTAATTAGGTACCGTAGTTTTGAACCAACTTGGTATCTCAACAATAATCACAAACTTGATACCCAAACCCAATATCTTGGGTATCCCCAATTACCTTGGTTCCTCAAGGTAATCCCCAATACCTTGTTATACTAACTACCCGTATATATATATATATATATATATAATACATATACTAAATATTATAAATATAAAGAAATTAGCAATTAAGAATACATTACATTAATATATATATATATATATATATAATCTGCCAACTGTTTCTAAAAACTGTGCTAAAAAATCCGATATTCTGATACGCTGCCTCTTTAGTGACAGTTTTGTCTGTCGCTGAAACTGTTGTCGCTGCTGCTGCATATTTTTTCGCTGTTGCTGCTGCTATTTAATGACAGCGGCTGCTGTCATTAATACTACTACCACTGCTGCCTTAATAAATGATAGTGGCTGCTGTCATTAAACCCTCTGTCACTAAAGCATGCAAAATATATACATATAACCTATATATATATATATATATATATATATATATATAAATACCAATAAAACTATACATACACCCTCCCTATTATGTACATATTATGATATAGCAACATGCACACACATACATAAATACATTTATAATTATACATCTATTCATATGTATAAATAATCATATAGCAACTATATATAATATAATTATCCAATTAAATATACATATATACATATTTACACATAACACATATACTATAACATATGTATTTACACATGTAGATGAATAGCTACATAATATATATACTCTTAGTATATACATAATACATAGATCTAGGATACAAGAAGCACAAATATATATACTATAATATATATAATATCTATATATATATATATGCACAAATATAATCTTCATGAATTAAGAGCACAAGAATTAGATCTATATATAATAACACAACATATGGAGAGTATCAGACCATATCCCACTAAATCTAGGATACGCATGTGATACGAGTCCACCACCCATCCAATTGTACCCCGAAGGACACAAACAAGTCACATATATTATTTCTCCAATAGAAAGAGCTTATTCACTAATTCGTAAACAATTTCTTTGTAAACTACCTCTGCTTCGCAACCAGTGTTTCAAGTGCCAATCCTAAGCTCTCCAACGGCAGCATTCCAAGCAACACTAACCAGCAGCGCTTCCTCGAAGGCGAAGTAAGCACCGGTCTTCATGGCTGTGGCTACGAAGAGTCAAATATAGATCTACTTGTCCGTATTAAAATATGACATGTACAAAGTCCCGTATCAGAGGAAAAAATCTCCAAATCAACACGTATCACCAAATTATTGGGATACGACCTACACGTACCCAATTGTGGACACGACACTAGCCCCAAACACACAAACACATGCCAAATTGATCTATAGGATCAATTGACACACACAACAAATGTCAATCTCGGAATTCTCCCAAAATTGACACAAAAAGTACCATAACTTTCTCAATAGGCCTCCTATGAACACAAAACCAAATCCTATGGGTAGCCTATGTATATGGGCTAATTTTCCATGGTTAAAACTCAGATTTAGAACTCAATTTAAGGGGAAAAAAACTGAATTGTACCTATTGGGAGATGGAGTCCCAATGAAACCTTCAATTGAGATGAAATTACCTCCAACTTGTAGATCATTGCTCCTCTTTGTAGATTATTGCTTTCTCCTTCTAGATCCTTGCTTCTCAAGTATCTAATGGTGATTTGGGAAGGAATTGGAATAAAATTTGGTAGGAAAATGAAATAGGAATGAAGGAATTTGGTAGAGAGAAATTCTAGATCTAGTTTTGGAATAAAAAGAGGTGAGAGAAATTTTCCTCCCTTTATAAATAGGTCGGCCCCTATTTCCCCTCTCTCAAGCTACTATGTAATGACCATTATACCCCTTGGGGCCTTTCATGAAGAAATAATTAAGGAAGGAAGCTTCTAGTCTAATAATTTAATTAATTTAATCTATCTTCTTAACAATGGGCTTTCTAAATGGGCTAAGTTCTAACCAATTAATTCATGTTGGTCCATTGGTCTAAACTAAACTAGTTAGGTCCAGTAACACAAGTCCAAAATAAATAAATAACATCTAACAACCATTAAATAATATAACAAATAATTATTTATCAAGCACAATATTTAATTAAATATAAAATTACTAAAATACCCTTTTCCTAAAAAATGTGGTAGTGACAGTTATCCCCTACCGTGTTCAGCGGGTACTCGTGTACATTGTATCTCATCGTGCATACTGGGTATTGATGTTACTTCGTGTTCACACACGGCTCGTGTTCAGTATGCCTATTCGTGTACACCCACCGCTCGTGTTCGGTGGTTATGATATTCGTGTACACCCACTGCTCGTAACAGTAGTTATATTTTTGTGTTCATAGCGTGTCGTGATTGGATCCATCGGTATTAGTTGGGGGTGGGAGAGTAGGAGTTGATTATGTGATCAAATCCACTGTTACAAATTGTGTACATTCTAATTACATACCTCACTTGTAATCAGTCTTACCTGATCATGTTCACCCAACCCGATCACATAATGAACTTATATTTTGAGGCACATTAGATAGTTTAGATTCCAGTTACTTTATCATATTGCTGATATTCATATTGTTGATCTATACTCTCGTACATTACCTGTATACATCTTGTTCATCATTCATATGTTTAATGATTTTGTATTTTATTTATATATCTGTTTATATGCTCGATTATGTTATTGGAATTGCTTTCAGAGGTATGTACTTCGCTCCAATCCTGACTGGATATATTTTTCCAGATGACTGGCTTCTAGACCAATATCCCATATTCTACGGGCCGTAGGACAGCATACCTATAGAGGATACTCTTATTGACCAGGGAGACTTAGTAGCAGAGCCAGAGGAGCTCTAGTTGTATTGTATGAGATTGTATTAGACTATTCTTTTAGTGGATTCATATATTGTATATTATTTCAGATTGTGGATTATACCTATTCTTTCCTTCGCTATTTTCATTCGTGCACTATTTTTTCCTTAGTTTGTTTTGTGATTGAGATTAGATATTCATGTGAGATACCATATTGCTCCTCTGATTGGAGTTGAGATGATTGACAGGTACCATATTATATTGTTGAGATGTTAGATAGTTAAAAATAACCCAGACAGCATTCTACCGCCGATTATGTGGTATAGGCTGGCGTAACAACGTACTCGTGCCCGAATATCCGGGTGTGGGTCATGACATAATAGAACTTAGAGAAATGATTCCCTTCCATCAACCAATTGCATTTCTCTCTTTGCACTAGTTGGATTTCTTCTATATGTAACAGGTGGCTAACCTCTCCATACAAAGAACTCTCATTGGCTGCCAGGGTCGGGTTTCTGAGATCCGTTTGAAGTTGTTGTTGGACCTCAACTAATCGACAATGTGCTTGCTGCAGCGAGGAAACTTGACGCTGCTTGTTCCACCGTTTGAGTTATTTTTAACATTCTTGAGTCGTTGCATCAACCAGAACTGTGGGTATTTATTTACCGGCTGCCGTATCCCCATTTTGACTTCCTCTAAGTAACCTTCCATCTTGGGCCATGCATTATTAAAGCAGAAAGGATGTGCTTTTGGTTGTATTGGGGCAGACAACCGAAATAGTATAGGAGAGTGATCACTTATAGTAGATGCAAGCCCCTCAGCCTTGGTAGACGGCCACATATCAAACCAACGAGAGTTGTCCAATACCCTATCCAGTTGATAGACAATTTTGTTCCTCGACGCTCTTTTACTCCAAGTCCAGACATGCCCCGACCTGTCTAAACAGTTTAATCCTGACTTTAGTTAACATCTTTAAAAATCCTGAAGTATATAGTTCGGCACTCTTTGACCCCCTATCTTATCATAGCAATACAGTATGGCATTAAAATTTCCCACTATCAGCAATGGTACCTGCAGTTGCACATCAGCGAGAACACTTACATGCATAATATCACTCCATAAGGCCTCTATTTTCTTACGATCATTATGGCCATAGACGGCACCATAAAGGAATTTAAAACTCCCTCTATTTGTCAATAGCACTGCTACCAGTTGCCCTGAAAGATGTATAACCTTCCTTGTCCACACTATACAATCCCATAATATCCAAATGCGTGCCATGTCACATAGGTCCAGGTTATTGACCTTTTCCCACATATATGGTAGTCGTCTCTGCATCTACCTGGTCAATTTAATTTTAGTTTCTAGTAGCGCAGTAATAGTACTTTGTGCCCTACTCATCACTTCTTTTCTCTCTCTCTCTCCATCGCCCAACCGAGTTAGCTCCGCGAGTGTTGCACGTAATCACAGACATCAAATGTCATGCCCTAGTCCCAAAATACGTAGGACTAGGACACGTAAGCATGCCAGCCGCATGTATATGGCAACTCCAATATATGGAAACTATAACACATGCGTATGTTGTATCATGAACAATAATTCATAAGTGGTATATATTTATCACAAGTCACAGGACATAACTAAATCTCATCCACAAAAATTAATGAATAAATAAATCACCAATAACTATGTAGCTAGATCTCAATATAACGTATATAATGATGGTAGTCAGATGGAAATAAATCCACTACCGAACTAGAATATAGAATAAATAAGATAAGTACAATATAAGAATATCAACTAACAATCACGGCTCGAAGAGAAGACCTCGTCGCAATATACGTAGCAAGTCCGGATCTGTGCTCCTGTGAATACTCATGAATATCTACACCTGGAAAGGGACCAGGTCCTTAGAGGGACATAACAAGATACATAGAAGCATGCCATAAAGTAAATACTATAAAAACTTAGGGGTAAACTAACCAGCTAAGTAAAATGCACTTTAAAGACAACCTTGGTACATATGGGTAGGTGAAAGGTATAAAGCGTAGCGTCGAGCCAGAGGCTAGTTCCTGGCATTAGCTGTAAACTGGATACCAGGAGTATATGTTGACTACATCACTGATCATGATAGCGCGCAGCTAGTAACCTCTGCCGGATGTATCGACAAGCATATACGTCCATAACCGGGTAACAGTGATCCCATAACCGGGCAACACTGAGGCTCACGGCCCTGTAGTTCTGAAACTACGGCAACCAAATGTCTGTCCCATATGCCTACTAATTGTCTTTCCTGTCCAATGATCTATGCATGTTATATCCACAACATGCTGTAGCTACTACATCGAGACAGAGTGCAAGTATCAGTGTCGTAACTCTGGCTCATAGTCTATCGTTAGAACAATAGTCCAACCTCACAACCAAACAAGGACAAGGATTGGACCTTTGTACTACAATAGACTATGCTCCGACTACTAATAACTGTTAAGTCTCCAATATGCATCACTATTAGCAGTTATACCCTATCCGTCGCATGACCTACACGTACAGGTGGCCAACTGCATACGCAAGTCCATGCCCTACATGAGACTCACAGCACGTGTAAGAAATGTGTCAAGGCTTGGAAAGTCATACCGATAACTCCACAACTTTAGGCGGGTCTACTAGATACTTGGTCAGACACAAGTCCTAATGTCAACGCATTCGTTGACTGCACCCGAGTCTCTCTCGGACGCGCACAATTATAATAATAAATATGTAGCTAATAATACAGAATTTAAACAGTACAACAAGGCAGGGTATACTTGCCTGGCAAGAAGCTATGTAGTCCCAATATTCGTCTCCGGAAGTCGTGCAGAACAATCCAATAGGTCTTCAGGGTCAGTGTACACAGGCACGAGAATCGGGGATGACTACTACGGTTTGTCTGGCAAGGGTGATAGGTCCATGATGACGATAAAGACGGGGGTAATAACGATGATTAGGTTATGGTTAAGGTGATGATTAGGTCAATGATGGTGGTTATGTTGATGATGGGGGGTTATAATGGTGATGATGATTACAATAGTGATGATGATAGAAATTATGATAATGGGGGTGATGTAGATTGTGACAGGGATTATGGTGATGATGATGTGGATGATGGTGATGACGAGGAAGATAATGTGGACGATGGTGATGACAAGGATGATGATGTGGATTATGGTGATGATAAGGATGACGATGTGGATACTGGTGATAACGAGGACGATGATGTGGACAATGGTGATAACGAGGATGAGATATGGATGATGGTGATGACTAGGATGATGATGATAGGGTAATGTTGATGATGATGATAGGTGTTGATATTAATGATGATGTTAATAGCAATGGTGGTGGTGGTGGTGATGATAAGGTATGGTGGTGGTGACTGAACTCCGGCCAGGGGGGAAGGTCCGGCCAGTGGGGGAGGAGGAGGAGAGGATAGGAAGGTGGACGTCACGCCCCAGTCCCAAAATACCGAGGGACATGACACGTCGTAATGGCCAACAGTACTCACCGATGGACAAACCCAATTTAATGGATCCATCAGGGCATACTTAAGCTGTAAAATCAAGTCTACGACATCATGGCACAACTAATCTCATCCATACAAGATATAAAATATGATCCACAGAATATAAGGAATATAAATCATCAACCAATCTCAACAAAGTGCTTCGGGGAACAACCCGATAAAAATCTAATACAAAGGTTCAACAGACCAGAATATAAATGACTGAATAAAATAAATACTGAGCATGAAACATGGATGCTCGGGAAAAGTCTTCAGCTAATACCTCGTCCTCGGGTGTCGGTACAGCTCCTGGATCAGCTCCTGCTGCGGTCCCGTATACCTCGGGATAGATCTCGTCTGCAGATCCTGGGGACATAATCCGGATCCAGGTCCTCAGGGGACATAGCAAGGTACAGAAAATACAAGCCAAAATAAATAAAGTGCAGCAGATAATGAAATAAATAGGGTAAGTATGTAATCCATCTAAGTAAAATGCAAGTGAGAGCATCACGAGTACTCAGGCTGAGCCACTACTAGCTCTGTATCGAGGAGCCGGTAGCGGTAATAACCGGTAATGTGCCTAGCTCTGCTACGAGAGTCTATGGCCTCACAATAGTAGTAGATATATATATGAAACAGACTGTAGCCTGTGTGTCTCTTTCCACCCAATGTAACCATGCATATCATGACCATAACGTCTCATGTCCATGTCAAGCGGGATCATAGCTAATGAAACCAGTCATATAATATCTATGAATATAGTATATCTGTCAAGTCCTGTATCCTATACAGAATCACTATGAATATCTCAGGAAGACTCTGTCTCATGAATGGTGTCAAGTGTCATGTGTCATAGTGTACTTGGTAAGACAAGTACGAGAATATAAAGTGTCACGAATGTCCATCTCTAGATGACCATACACAACACCGCGTACGGTGTTGGCACCCGACTAATAATCGGATGCTAAGTAAGTCACACGGTCCTAGGTTAAGCATGCACAGCAATATAAATAAAGCAAGAAAAATATGTAATAATACTGCAGAGTTTGGCAAGGTACACTTGCCTAGGGTTTGAATACCAACAGTCGTCCCTGTAGCAGTGGATCCTGTAGGTACTCCTCCAAAAGCTGTAATAAACATCACCAACAGTCTCAGAAGATATCAAATAGCTAGAAACTCATGTCCTTAAGTCCAATTTGGACACAAGGGCACAAATGACATTTCCGGGTCAAAGTGGGGTCCACATGTGGGCCACTTTACACCGAAAAGTATGTCAGGATCAAAGGTCTCCAAATTCCTCAAACTCAGTGTCTACAAGTCAGGAACGATGATACGAACCCAACGGAACTTCCAGAATTGGATTCCGATGAGCCGATCACAAAATCTCCCGTCAAGTGGAGCCTGTGGGGCCCACGATACGCAATTTTGTCAACGATCTCAGAATCGAGCATATTGCTACGAGTCCGATGGCGCAAGTTTCGTCTCGATCCGACGTGTGTACACAAAGTTACAGCATGTTCCAGAATGGACAGATACGGAGCATTGTCGGCGGATACGCGTTGATTCCGGTGTGCACGCACATCCAAATCAACTTCTGCAAAATCTCACACGTCCGTATCAACGACGCGCACGTTTCGGTAAAGATCGCGTGCGACCAAGTCATCCCGTTTGGAGGGGCGCACTCAGTTCCGGGGTGAAATAGGGCGTTGGTTTTCCTGTTTTTGGATCGCGGTTTGCGATCACCACAGGACGCTATGCACCGAGCGGGTTGTACGGGTACCAAGAGGGTTACACAGTCTACGCGTTGCAACAGAGGGAATCGAAAACAGAGTTACGAGGTGAGAGGAAACGTTACCTGAACTGGGCTCCGAGAAGTCTGAATTCTCGTGTCCTGCTCGAGTTGCTGTGTCCGGACACTGTGTCGTGGTTCGAGCCTAGGTTCTGCTATGTCCGTGTCAGCGTGTCAAAGCTAGGGCAGCGGAGATACGTCATGGCTGCTCAGGTGGAGGCGACCGGATCGGGGTGGCTAGGGCGGAGGCAGCGGGGCGGAGCTGGTCGGCTATGCGGTGGAGTCGAGGGGAGTAGGTTGAGGTTGGGTGCTGGTGTTCGTCGAGGGGTCGACGGTTAGGGCAGAGGGCTTTGGCTAGGGGGCGGAGCAGGTCGGCTGTGCGATGGAGTCGATGAGGGGTGCAGCACCGGAATCGGGTCGGTTGTACCGGTGGCGGGGCCGACGAGGGGCTAAACTCGAGGGGAGTCGCTCGTCCGGCAGAAAGGGAGAAAGGACAGTCGGTCGTCGAGGATGGCGGCTGCGTCAGGGTGTCCTTAGGTCGGCGGCGATGGGAGATGAAAGGGAGACAGGTCTGGCGGCGGGGCGGCTTTAAATAGCCGCTACAGTAAATCCGGTGGCTTAGGGTTTCAATTTTGGTTTCGGGTCCGGGTCGAATTTGACTCAGATCCGACCCGACCTGACCCATTATGCTGGTTTGGTTCAGTTAGGTTTGGTTCGGTTCAGTCAGGTTTTTGGTTCGGTTTAGTCAGGTTTGGTTCAGTTTATATATCCAATAGTATTTAGGGCTTTAAATGCGTTTTCGGAGTCCAATAAATTTACCAAAAATTACCCTATGTCCGGTTTTCCATTTTACACCATAAAATATTATTTTTATAATATTTTAACATCAATTAATAGCACTTTAAAATATTTCAATCATAATTACCTTAGTTCTTCATCCAGAAAAATACCAAAAAGTTGGGGAAAATTACATTAAAATATTCTAAAAAATCAGGGTGTTTACAATCTACCCCCCTTAAGAGGATTACGTCCTCGCAATCAAAGAATGAACTACTAAAGGGAAGAACTATAGAAATTACAAGAATGTTTAGGTTGTAACTGTATCCGCGAATAAGTGAGGATAACGCTGGCGCATACTATCCTCTCGTTCCCAAGTCGATTCGCCAGGAGAATGATATTTCCAAGCTACACGGACCAGTCTGATTGTCTGTCCTCGCAATGTCTTCTCGCTGACGTCGAGTATGCCAACTGGCTGTTCTTCATATCTCAAGCTAGGGCCCACTGCGATCTCTGAATGATCGACTACGTGACTTGGGTCGATCACGTACCTTTTCAGCTGTGAGACGTGGAATACGTCATGTACTCCCTCTAAGGATGAAGGTAATGCAAGACGATAAGCCACCTCACCAATGCGCTCCAAAATATCAAATGGCCTAATATACCTTGGGCTCAACTTGCCTCTGCTGCCGAATCTAATAGTACCTCGAGTGGGCAAAATCCTCAAGAATACGTGCTCTCCTTCTTTGAACTCTAGGGGACGTCTGTGAGTATCAGTCCAATGCTTCTATCTGTCCTGAGCTGCTCGAAGATGATTCTTAATCTGTTTTACCTTCTCCACTGTCTGCGTTACCAATTCTGGACCCAGTATTTGACGTTCACCAACGTCACTCCAATATATTGGCGATCTACACTTTCTTCCGTATAATACCTCGAATGGTGCCATCTGAATGCTAGCCTGATAACTGTTGTTGTAGGAGAACTCCACTAAGTGAAAATGATCTTTCCAAGATCCTCCAAAGTCTAGCATACACGATCGCAACATATCCTCCAAGATCTGAATCGTGCGCTCCGATTGACCATCTGTCTGTGGGTGGTAAGTTGTGCTGAATTTAAGTCTGGTGCCAAGACTCTCTTGCATGCTTCGCCAGAAATGAGATATAAATCTCAAATCTCAACCCGATACAATACTAATCGGCACTCCATGTAATCTGACGATTTATCGCATATACATGTCGGCTAGTACCTCTGTGGACTGTCCAACTCTAAATGGTAAGAAGTGTGCCGATTTAGTGAGTCAATCCACGATAACCCATACTGCATCTCTTTCGCTGGGGCTCCTTGGAAATCCTGTGACAAAATCCATCGTGATATGTTCCCACTTCCATTCTGGTATAGGAAGCGGCTATAACATACCTACAGTCCTCTGATGCTCAGCCTTTACTTGCTGACAGACTAAACATTTAGCCATAAATCTTGCAATCTCCCTTTTCATTCTATGCCACCAATAATACTGTCTCAAGTCTCGGTACATCTTGGTTCCTCCTGGGTAAACAGAGTACATAGAGCTATGTGCTTCAGTCATTAACTCCTGTCTCAATTCTCTATTTGGAACATACAGGCGATTCCCAAACCTTAATGTCCCGTCATCATGTATGCGAAGTCCTGCATGCCTGCTTCTGTCCTCTCTTTGAGTCTTCGAAATCTAGCATCGTTGGGCAATGCCTCTTTAATTCTTTCCACAAGTGACGACTTAATTTCAAGATTAGCCAGCAAGCCACTCTGTCCTGGTAAAACAATCTCTATCTGAAGCTCCTGTAGATCTCTCAATAACTCGGGCTGCATCGTCAAGAAATAAGCCGTAGGCTTCCTACTGAGAGCGTCTGCTACGACATTCGCCTCTCCCGGATGATACTGCAGATCTATATCAAAATCTACCATCAATTCAAGCCAACGTCTCTGCCTCATGTTGAGCTCCTTCTGAGTATATATATACTTCAGACTCTTGCAATCTGTAAAGATGTCTACCTTCTCCCCATAAAGATAGTGCCTCCAAATCTTCAGTGCAAATATAACTGCTGCTAGCTCCAGATCGTGTGTTGGGTAGTTCTTCTCGTGGACCTTCAACTGTCTCGATGCATAAGCAATGACTTTGCCATGTTGTATTAAAACACATCCTAGTCTAGTACTTGATGCATCACTGTAAACAACAAAACCTCCTGACCCTGAAGGAAGAGTCAAGACAGGTGATGTTGTCAATCTTCTCTTCAATTCTTCAAAAGCCTTCTGGCAGTCTTCTGTCCATATGAACTCCTGGTCTTTACGTGTCAACTTCATCATAGGCTCTGCAATTCTTGAGAAATTTTCTACAAACCTTCGGTAATATCCCGCAAGTCCAAGAAAACTTCTCACCTCTGCAACTGATGTGGGTGTAGGCCAAGTCTCTATTGCCGCAACTTTCTCTGGATCAACTGAAAGTCCTTCTCCTGATATGATATATCCCAAGAAAGGCACTTTATCCATACAAAACTCATACTTACTGAGTTTGGCATATAACTTCTCCTGCCTTAAGGTCTCTAGCACGATTCTGAGATGCTCCTCGTGCTCTTCATGGCTCTTGAAATATATTAGAATGTCATCAATAAATACAACCACAAATTTATCCAAGAACTGATGAAAGACTCTGTTCATTAAACTCATAAACACTGCTGGCGCGTTGGTTAAACTAAACGGTATTACCAAGAACTCATAATGTCCATACTTGGTCCTGAAATCTGTCTTCGGTATGTCCTCCTTCCTTACTTTGATCTGATGATAGCCGGATCTAAGGTCAATCTTCGAGAATACCCTAGCACCACTCAATTGATCGAATAGATCATCAATGCGTGGTAAGGGATACCTGTTCTTGATGGTCACAGCATTTAGTGCCCGGTAGTCAATGCATAACCGTACTATTCCATCCTTCTTCGACACAAATAATATGGGTGCTCCCCAAGGTGAAACACTGGGCCGGATAAAACCCTTCTCCAAAAGATCATCAACTTGTTCCTTCAACTCCACTAACTCCTTAGGTGCTAGCCGATATACTGATGAAGTGATAGGCTCTGCTCCTGGAGTTAAGTCTATTGTGAATTCTATTTTTTGATCAGGCGATAAACCTGGAAGATCGTTAGGAAATACATCCACAAACTCAGATATGACTCTTGGGTAACCTGTCTTCCCTTCTACAGATAGTACCCTAAGAGTAGGCTGAACTCCTTGCTCTACTGATCCTCGAAGAAACTCAAATTCTGGATGTCCAGGCAGTCTAAATATAACTCGTCCAAGTCGGCAATCAAGAGTCGCATGGTACTGACTTAACCAGTCCATACCAAGTACAATATCATAATCCGGCATGGAAAAGATCAGAAATTGAGCGCGCATCTCTCTTCCACAGACTACTATAGAACATGATCTACAGACGTCACTAACCGGAATAATTCCACCTCCCGTAAGAATTTTCTTCATCTTCGGAAGGGGTGCGGTAGCTACTCTATGGGTGGCTACAAAGCTAGCTGCTATAAATGAATGCGATGCTCCAGAATCAAATAAAGCTACAGCTGGTAATGAAGCTACTAAAATAGTACCTACGATAACCTCGCCTGCAGTAGCTTTCTCTTCAACAGCCATTGTGAATGCCTGTCCTCGTCCATGAGCTGGACCTCTCTACTGCTAAGCCTGCTGAAATAGGGCTGTCTGTGGTGCCAGTTATTTGTGGTATTAAACGAAAGGAATGAAATTGTATTTCAATGACGGGGTTTATGCGAAACCCGCGCCCTTCTGTTTACAAACAAACTTGTACAATGTAATCCTATGCGAGGATGTGGGAGTACAATTTATTTAATCTGGGTATAAATTGCTATAGGTGTCTGATCTGCGGTCGATCACTTTAGCCCTTGGACCACACGATGTTGAAGAAATGCCGTGGAAGACAGGTAGCAGCTTCGAAGGTTGCAGAGGAGGTTGGACGCACGAGGCCAAGGTCGTCGATCCCTGCTCTTTGCCTGCTCTCCGGGCTCTCTCTCTCTCTCTCTCTCTCTCTCTCTCTCCCTCTCTCTTCCTCTCTCTCTCTCTCTCCTTGGACGATAATTCTCTCCTGGATGATAATTCTTTTTCTGCCCTTTTTTCCCCATTGATAGGGGTCTCTATTTATAGAGTTTTGGTGACAGTGACCACTCCGTCGGTGTAAAAACTGAGGAGTGGGAAGTACAACACCCTTTTACACAATGGTTAAAGTAACCAATGCCTGCGTATGGATGATTTTTTGAATGAGCGTATGACGCGGGTCCAACTAAGGGAACACAATGCGTACTATTGCTACGAAGATCACGGCGTAAGAGCCACGCAGGTAGGTATCCCATGTGTAGAAACGGTTGGCGTAGAAGCCAAATGACTGTCATCCTGGCACAGAGGCCAGATAGGCATAGAAGCCGAATAGGCGTAGAAGCCGGATAGGCGTAGAAGCCGGATAGGCGTTGAAGCCGGGTAGGCGTAGGAGCCGGAGGGGCGTTGAGAGCCGAAGAGGCGTTAAAGCCGGAGAGGCGTTGAAGCCGGAGGGGCATTGAGAGACGAAGAGGCGCTGAAGCCGGAGAGGCGTTGAGAGCCGAAGAGGCGCTGAAGCCGGAGAGGCGTTGAGAGCCGAAGAGGCGCTGAAGCCGGAGAGGCGTTGAAGCCGGATAGGCGTTGAGAGCCGAAGGCGTTGAGAGCCGAAGGGGCGCAGGTCTTGAATGGGCGTAAAAGCCGCTGTGTACCGTGCCCGAGTGCTGACGTGGACGTCTTAGCCGGAATCATGGCTTTCGAAGATGTAATCAAATCTTCTACAGAGATTTGCCATCATCCTGTGCATTAAATGCGAAGACGTGTTTCGAAGGTCTGCAGCCCTTCTGTGCATCCGTTGCAGAGACGTGCCTTGACTGAACCTGTCACCACTCTGTGCAATTAGACGTAGAGACGTGCCTCGAGCCCCGTACGATGTGCAGCTTTTGACGTGGCATGCGGTTTGTCTACTGCGGAGCATAAACCGGCTTATGCCTGCCTGTGTAAAATAATGCAGCGTATCCCTCTGTGCGCAAAAGAGCGGTTTATGCTGAGGGAACGTTAGTAAACAACGGTTCGGTGGTATCTTAACCCAATCCTCTGCATTAAATGCAGAGATCCGCCATCATACTGTGGTGTGCATCCCGAGGGGTCTATGCCTGTTTCCAGCCGTCGTCTGGGTCGTCGTGCAGCACTTTTTGTCAGGAGTCAGAGGCCAGGTTCACTGCGTAACTTGACAGGTTCATTTCGGGGAAGACGAAGCGTTCCTCGTACGCTATTTTAACGCTGCTTTGAGAGCGGCTGAGTTTTTACGCCCTGGAGGCGATAGGGGTGTCCCGTCTACGCCGAAGCAGTTTTGGACGCGCTGCACCCTTGAGCTCTTACGCCTGATGGCACTGAAGGCCTTTGCTTGTGCTGCTCTGTATCAATACGCCGCGTAACTTTTGCCAGCGTATTTTTTATGCTTCTACAAGACCCCCTTCAAAGCTTTTAAATTCCTTGGAATTTGAAATGCTTTGAATGAAGCATGAATGGCCCCTCGTGACTCGAAACATTTCTGAATGGAGCGTTAAAATGGTCGGTGCGGCCTTTATGGCGGATTTATTGGGGACCGCTGTGATCTCTTTTGCCTATAAAAAGGCGGGAGGTTTAACCTGTTTCCCCATATTCCCATCACCATGCTAAAATGATCGCCGGAGTTCGTCGGGTCGATCTGAGAAAGAAGGAGATCATGTTCTTCCAGCATGTTGGGAGCCGAAAAAGATGGCGTCTTCGAGCAAGTGTCCACTTCAGTGATGGATCATGGAAGGATATCTTAGCCTCCCTTGCTCGGGATAATCAGCAACTTTGTATGGCGTTGCACCAGGGGAGAGGAAGGGCCGTATTAGACCACACAGCTCGTAGACTGTTTATTTCTTCCTGAGACCCCTGCGGACGAGATCGGACAAACCGTAATTTGTCGTCCTGATTTGGTTGGGTTTGAAGAAACCCCAACTAGATCGGCCATGGCGAATGGAGGATCTTCTTGTTCATGACTGTGGTGGTCATGAACAGCCATGGAGGAAGAGGAAGACCGACATCGGCACGAGAATCTGTCAGGACAGCTTCTGGGCGATCTTTCGACGACGAGGGAGTCTTTTGTAGACGGAGTTTTCCTCATATGTAATCATGAAAAGTAGAGAAAAACCCTTGTAGACAGGGTTTCCCTCATATGTAATCATGATTTTAATCTTCAATAAAGTCGTCTTTTCTTCATATGATCACTTGCCATACGTTTGCTGTGAAGTCTGAATGTGTGCAGCTTCGACACGTCTGATACTTTACGCGACTCTGTATAGAGAGTACTAGGTTCTGTCCTGTTCTTCATGTGCAGCGGATAGTGCATAGAGCGCTGCTTTAGCATTTTGAACACTTAGAACTGTCCTGTTGCTAGGACTAAGGAACCGCGTAGAGTTCTGAACCGCTGCTTCTGATAAGCAGAGCTTGTTCAGTCTTCGTCTTCAAGAATGATCTCTCAGAACTCCCTTAAAACAGGGTCGAGGATTCTGGCTGAGGTTTGTCATTTTTTGACAAACGAGATATTCAGACTGGAGTCCGGATGAATCTCCAATTTCGGGACCCGAAAAGAGTAATTTCTTAATGGTTGTACTCTGTCCGTTTCGGGTACTTGGGGTCAAGAACGAGTATCTTCTGTGTGAACTCTTTGCACTTGACCGGGTCGGGGACTGTTCTGGATAAACGGAAAGTCACGGAGTATGAAATCCTCAGTCTGTAGCGTCTGGGCGTAAAACACCGTCGAGCGTGGGGTCGTAGACTTGTGGTTCCTGAGCGTGAAGTCGTAGGTTTGTCGCCTCTCGAGCGTAAAAGCTACCGAGCACAAAGGCATCCGGGCGAGAAAAACCATAGACTTATAGCTGCTTGAACGTAAAACCGTAGAATCGTTGCTGTTGAGTGTAGAAAGCTCCTTTAGCGTAGGATTTGTGGATCTGTAGCTCCTGAAAAGAGAATTTCTTCGAGCGTGAAGTTCTGCAGATCTGTTGCTTCTGAGCGTAAACTGAGCACCACCGAGCGTGAGATCATCGATTTGGTATCTGCTGAGCGTAAAGCCGTAGGTTTGTCACCTCTCGAGTGTAAAAGCTACCGAGCACAAAGGCATCCGGGCGAGAAAAACCATAGACTTGTAGCTTGCGAGCGTAAAATTGTAGATCTGTTGCTGTCGAGCGTAGAAAGCTCCTTTAGCGTAGAACTGCTGAACTGTCTTGCGCGAAGAATTTTTTCGAATTCGCTGACTGTCCGTCTTTCAAGGGTAGTGGGTTGACATAGCACCCAATCATATCCGACTATTAATGCGAGACTTGGTTAGGGTCTCGAGGAGTCCGTCCGAGGATTCGAGGAGTCGATCCGGACTTTATATATATCCCAAGCTTTTGGAGAGAAAAACTTTTCATCCGTCTTCGAGAGTTCTTGACTGTTCAAGCTTTCTCCTTCATTCCTTCTCTGAGCACTTTGAGCTTTCAGAAATGGCGACGAAACAAACCTCCTCCGCTAAAGGAAAGAGCATAGGTTCTTCTTCTTCTCCTACTGCCCCAGCGAGGGAGTCTTCGGTCGGGCAAGGTGGACTTCCTTCCGAAAGTATCCCGCCGACGGGTAGCGCACCCGGTCTGAGAGGTAGATCCTTTGGGGTGACAAGAATAACAAAAATCCTTCGCACACGTTGAACGTGACCGCGCTAGGTCGTCTTCTGTGCTGATAGCCTCCTCGGAGGAAGATGATGCACGGAGGCATTTTCATCTTTTACGCCCACATTTCTTGTGTGCCAGCGTAAAGGCGCCATATTTTTGTAGTTCCGAGCGTAGAAGCTCTGGCTACCGAAAACTGGCGTATGTCGTAAAATAAGTATTTTACGTTTGTGGAGGGGACTCCCGGCGTATAATAACCGAATTCGTACAATCCTGGCGTAGAGCACAGTTTGTCGTTTCTTTGGTTTTGTATATTTTGTGTAAGATTTTTGTAATGACATACTTTCTTTGCACCTTTGTAGTTAACCTGGGTGAGTCTCCGCTGACCGAGGTGATAGGTTCCTCCGCCGGGATGCTGCACTCGAACTACCTGGAGGACTTGTCCCACGTGGTATTTCCCCTCTCTGGATCCCAGTATCCTGAGGGAAGGGGATTTTTGTTGGCGGCTCAGGGCGAGCGGGCACTGCTGAGTATGATCAATGGGGAGCCCCTGACGTATGTAGACGGAGAGCGGTACATAAAGCCGGCTTTCCTTTTCGGGGACATGATCGACAAGCGGTCCCAGACGAAGCCTAAGAGGGAACCTTGGGTCTTTGCTGTCGAGAGCTTAGTTCTGTACCTGCCGACGATGCCGAGGGATTATCCTATCTCGGCTTTCTTCCATGCCACTCATCCCAGAAAGATGTCGTGGACGTTGACTCCCGATCTTCATGGCAAGCCGGGGAAGATCTTTCATCAGAAAGGAGCTGACCAGGGATCGTTTGTCAGTCGTCCTTCTGGTCCTGTGACGTTGTTCCGGGGATTGTACCCGGGTGGCGTCCCGAGCGAAGACAGCTCTGTGATCCAGCCAGTCCAACTGTCGACTTTCTGTAACAGCTTCATGGGACGAGGTGGGGTGTACCCCAAGGAGAATCCTCGGTGTAATAGGTGGGTCACCCCAGCAAACCTCCGATGGACCAGCCTAGTTAACTGGGCCTTGAAGCGCTTTCGGCAAGAGCTAGAGGGCATTGGGCTGTATGCCGCTGTGAGCGCGACGAGTGTCGGGTTGCCCCCCAACCCTAATTTGTTCTTGGCACTGATGGAGCGATACGTTTCGCTCACTGGGACCTTTGCCACTCCACTGGGGGAGTTAGGATTGGCCCTTCATGAGATGGCAGTTGTCTCGAGGCTGCCGATGGGGGATACCCCATATGAAGAGTATGTTCCCACCAACCGGGAGTTGGGGGATTCGGACCCTCGGGTGGCGGATGTGTATCAGGAGCTGATGTGCCAATATCTCGCCTGTACCACTTTTTACAACGAGCCCTCTGGTTTGGCCCACACTACCAAGTGGATGTCCTACCTCTTCTTCCACCGAGCTAGAGCTGCCAGGTTGGAGAAAGTTTCGGGGGGCAAGAATGAGCCCGTGAACTGTTTGGGCGTGCTTAGTGCCCAGGTCGTGGATGGCCTTATGGAGGAGGCCAAAGCTTCGGACCAGATCCTCGTTGAGAAGGTAGGGAAGTACCCCGAAGGTACTACGGCCCGTAGTTACCTGAGGCGCTGTCGCAGGTCTCTATCCAAGGAAGCCCAGCTGGCTGGTTTCCTCTCGTTATGGCTGCGTCGAGTAGTAGTGCCTGGTACTGCGTCCGCGGACCGCATTCACCGGAACATCTTGTGGCCGGCAGTGCGCCTGGTGTTCGGGGCAAGACTGGGCTTGCTTCCTGCCATGGTGTGCCGTATACAGGCGGGCTTGAGAGCTCTGACCGATGGGTTGCTTGCTGATGAAGCCCGGCGTGAGAGTTTTCCCAGGGTGGAATTACCATACCTGTATCTGATGGGTTGGTTAATTCTGCACAATCCCCGGGTGATGTCTCCTGGCTTTGGTAGCAGCTCAGGGGGGAATTTTTTGTTGAACTACAAGGATTCTCCCTGGAACATGCACACCGTTCTAGATTGTCGGCTGGCATTGAACCTGCGCCGCCATCTTGTTTGTGGTATTAAACGAAAGGAATGAAATTGTATTTCAATGACGGGGTTTATGCGAAACCCGCGCCCTTCTGTTTACAAACAAACTTGTACAATATAATCCTATGCGAGGATATGGGAGTACAATTTATTTAATCTGGGTATAAATTGCTATAGGTGTCTGATCTGCGGTCGATCACTTTAGCCCTTGGACCACACGATGTTGAAGAAGTGCCGTGGAAGACAGGAAGCAGCTTCGAAGGTTGCAGAGGAGGTTGGACGCACGAGGCCAAGGTCGTCGATCCCTGCTCTTTGCCTGCTCTCCGGGCTCTCTCTCTCTCTCTCTCTCCCTCTCTCTTCCTCTCTCTCTCTCTCTCCTTGGACGGTAATTCTCTCCTGGATGATAATTCTTTTTCCGCCCTTTTTTTTCCCCATTGATAGGGGTCTCTATTTATAGAGTTTTGGTGACAGTGACCACTCCGTCGGTGTAAAAACCGAGGAGTGGGAAGTACAACACCCTTTTACATAACGGTTAAAGTAACCAATGCCTGCGTATGGATGATCTTTTGAATGAGCGTATGACGTGGGTCCAACTAAGGGAACACAATGCGTACTATTGCTACGAAGATCACGGCGTAAGAGCCACGCAGGTAGGTATCCCGTGTGTAGAAACGGTTGGCGTAGAAGCCAAATGACTGTCATCCTGGCACAGAGGCCAGATAGGCATAGAAGCCGAATAGGCGTAGAAGCCGGATAGGCGTAGAAGCCGGATAGGCGTTGAAGCCGGATAGGCGTTGAAGCCGGGTAGGCGTAGGAGCCGGAGGGGCATTGAGAGCCGAAGAGGCGTTGAAGCCGGAGAGGCGTTGAAGCCGGAGGGGCGTTGAAGCCGGAGGGGCGTTGAGAGCCGAAGAGGCGCTGAAGCCGGAGAGGCGTTGAGAGCCGAAGAGGCGCTGAAGCCGGAGAGGCGTTGAGAGCCGAAGAGGCGCTGAAGCCGGAGGCGTTGAAGCCGGATAGGCGTTGAGAGCCGAAGGGGCGCAGGTCTTGAATGGGCGTAGAAGCCGCTGCGTACCGTGCCCGAGTGCTGACGTGGACGTCTTAGCCGGAATCACGGCTTTCGAAGATGTAATCAAATCTTCTACAGAGATTTGCCATCATCCTGTGCATTAAATACGAAGACGTGTTTCGAAGGTCTGCAGCCCTTCTGTGCATCCGTTGCAGAGACGTGCCTTGACTGAACCTGTCACCGCTCTGTGCAATTAGACGTAGAGACGTGCCTCGAGCCCCGTACGATGTGCAGCTTTTGACGTGGCATGCGGTTTGTCTACTGCGGAGCGTAAACCGGCTTATGCCTGCCTGTGTAAAACAATACAGCGTATCCCTCTGTGCGCAAAAGAGCGGTTTATGCTGAGGGGACGTTAGTAAACGACGGTTCGGTGGTATCTTAACCCAATCCTCTGCATTAAATGCAGAGATCCGCCATCATACTGTGGTGTGCGTCCCGAGGGGTCTGTGCCTGTTTCTAGCCGTCGTCTGGGTCGTCGTGCAGCACTTTTTGTCAGGAGTCAGAGGCCAGGTTCACTGCATGACTTGACAGGTTCATTTTGGGGAAGACGAAGCATTCCTCGTACGCTATTTTAACGCTGCTTTGAGAGCGGCTGAGTTTTTACGCCCTGGAGGCGATGGGGGGGGTCCCGTCTACGCCGAAGCGGTTTTGGACGCGCTGCACCCTTGAGCTCTTACGCCTGATGGCACTGAAGGCCTTTGCTTGCGCTGCTCTGTATCAATACGCCGCGTAGCTTTTGCCAGCGTATTTTTCATGCTTCTACACCAGTGGTGGTCTCTGCTGGTAGCCTCCTGGAGCTGGTGGTCTGACTCCTCCAACTCCTGTCTGCGGTGCTCCTACTGCTGGATAAGCTGGTCGTGGTGCAGGTAAAGCTAGTCTCGGTGCTCCGTCTCTGCGTTCAGAACAGTCCCTGGATAGATGTTGGTTGGATCCGCAGCTCAGACATAGTCCCAACTTACGCCTGCACTCTTTCTCAATGTGTCCTACCTTGCCACAGTAGTGACAAGTAGGAAGGGATATGGCCCGGTATGCTGCTTTATCTGGCATACTCCTCTGGGATCGTTTTGCAGAATCCCCATGTGCTGTCCTGGATGGTGCTGATGTGATTGGCCTCTTCAGATTTGACTCCCTTCTAGCGACGCACACCATGCGTCGTGCTATTGCGAGGATGTCGGTATATGATGTAGGTGCGACCGATCCAATCAATCTCTGGAGCTCAAATTTCAGTCCGTCAAAGAACTTCTCAGCTTTCTCTTCCTCTGTCGAAATTAAGGTTGGGGCGAAGCGACTGAGACGAATAAATTCTGCATTGTATTCTTCCACTGTCATATTGCCTTGGATAAGGCGGTTGAACTTGTCTCTGAGCTCTGACCGTGCAACTGCGGGAATATACATCTCTCGGAAGAGTCTGGAGAACTCTTCCCATGTGACTCGGTCCTGTCCGAGCCTCCTCTCTTCTGCTAACCACCAATGATGTGCATTTTCAGTCAACTGCATCCTCACTGCAGTTATCCATTTCTCCCTCGGAAGTTCAGCTGCTTCCAACTGGTGATGTATGTTCGTGAGCCATTCATAAACTTCTGTTGGCCCCTCTTTACCAGAAAAGGTACGAAACTTGAGCTGACGAAAATCGGTGATAGATTCCATCGCTGATCGCCTCGCTGGCAGATTTGCCTGCTCCAATGCGGATACCAGGCTGGTTCTCAGATACTCTGCTTCCTGACGATGTGCCTCTAGCTGAATCTGCTGCTGGGCTTGCATCATGGCATACAATATCTTAAACATCTATTGCCCGTCCATGGCTTATCCTGGAGGGAAAACTGGCATCTGTGGAGTGAACTGTGGCGGAGGTGGGATGTCATCTCTCCGGAACCTTGGATTAGGCTGTCCGGTTTGATCGCTCTGCGATGTTTGTCCTCCGTTGCCTGGTGTCACTCCGTCTATACAAGTAACCACAGCATCGTGTGGTGTATCCAAGGGAATCTCATCTCCGTTCTTGGGATCCATCACTCTGCAACCATAAGATAAACTGTAAGAACGCACAAAGGAATCAATACAGGATGAAAATCAAGTAACAAATTGGAGTTCGATATAGAGTTTAAAAATGGTTCAAACAATGGATGAGATCCTATAACTTATCCTATCCTTAGGGCAGGCTTGTTCGGTCCCTAAGTTAAAACTGAACGATTTAGTCGTAGACCTGCATGGGCCATACAGTAGAAGAGAAGGAGGAGGAGTTCAGGCCAGGGGAAGGGGTGATCCGGCCAGAAGGAGGACAGGGAGGCTGCTGGTCGAGGTGCAGATCAGGGATAGGTGATGGTTCAGGGTGAAAAGGTGCACGCCGGGAGGTCGAGGGAAGGAGAACGGCAGGAGGAGTCGAGGTCGGGATGGGGTTCTCCAACGGGACTGCTCAATTTCTCAAGCGGTGGGGATTGCTCGGCGCTGTACAGTCGGGGGAGATGAAGGCGGTTCAGGGGGTGTCGGGCTCCGGTCGATGAAGACGTCGGGTTGGAGAACGCCAGGGTCGGGTGATCGTGCTCCGGCGGGGTCGTCATGGGGAATAGGGTGGTGGTGGTGGTGACATCTGCTAACGGGGAGAAGGAGACGAAGGGGAGTACGGGCCAGAGAAGAGGCAGCGGGGGCGGAGTCAGACGGGGCACGGCGGAGGGAAGGAGACGACAGCGGGGTCGACCGTTGCAGCGGTTGGTCAGCGGAGACGGCGGGATGAACGAGGACGGTGCAGGCGAGGGAAGGAGATAAAGAAGACAACGAGGGATAGGGGGAGTCTGTGCTCAGGCGGACTCCGGTGAGAGCGCCGACGAGTTGGCCGGGGAAGGGGGTGCACAGGAAGGGGATGGTGGAGTCGGCTGCATTGGTTGGTTTTGGGTTTTGATGTAAAATAGGAAAAGGAAAGGAAAAAGGAATAATGTTGTATATTTATACATGTCATCTAGGATTTTGTTGACCTAGGAGTGGGCTTGGTCAACACCTTCTTGGAGTTGGGCCTTGGGCTCACATGAGGATGTTTGGAGGGCCATAATTGCATTATTTAAATGCAGTAATAGGTTTAGAATAAAGGGGGCGATATTGTGCGTTGCACATTCCGAAAATTATAAAAAAAAATCTATGAAGGGAAAAGTTGGATTTCTTCATGTATTGTCTAATGGTGTGCATTTTTGCATAAAAATGCCCAACAATTGAAAAAATTACACAAAGATAGAATTTGAATTAATTTATTTAAAATTATTGCACAAGGTGTTCTAGAATTAATTAGAAGTACATGAAAATAAAATTAGGTGGGACACAAGTGTCAGAGACATAGAGGGCTCAGAGTAGAATATTATCATTAATTTGGGTTGTACAAAACGTTCAAGGTTGTGTTCCCAATTTTGATTGGAATGCACAAGGGTACAAAGTCGTATTTTATTTAGAATTAAATAATAACGTCTACGACGAATGTTGTGCGACTAAAATATAGCACAAGAAAATATAATTATAAGTTACACAAAGGTCAGAATGGTAGACGGGCACGTCTAGGACAAGGTTGTGAAATTTGTAGATAGGCAATGGCTAGTGTAGTGCTCCAATTATCGAAGCAACGATAAGGTGCACTAAGCGATATAAATAATGTATAGTTAAATCAAATGTCATGTTCTATTTCTAATTGGGTTCAACTAGCCCTAATTTCACTATCTAAGCCAAGTAGGCCTAATTTTGGGTGAGGGAGTTTACAATCTACCCAACTTAAAATAATTTTGTCCTCAAATTTAAAATAAGGCATGGTTTCTCTCTATCTAATCTCACTTGGTCACAATCTAAAAGAATTTACCTCAAGTTTTAACAAAGGCGGTTTCTACCCAACTTAAAATTTACCCGTCTACCATCTAAGGCTATACATCTAAGGAAGCTATTCCTCAAAATTATTTAATCATGTTATTCAATCCTTAAAGTTTTAACACTAAACCTATCATCTATGATATGCCCTTAATCAACTATAAAAGAGAGTCACCAAGTCATATGATTAGCCTATGGGGTATATCTAGTACTTATCAGTGTATCAACTTATACCAAGTACGAGGTTTCGTCTTTCCAAAATAAGGGGAGACATAAAGCAATAATAAAGAGTTCAAGGGAAGGTAATAGAATAGAAGTGTGGGAATCAAGGCGTTTAAAGATTTCGAATAGGAATTGTCGAGGCAGTTGTGGATTGAAATCTTAGTTGGTAATTTCTTATTCGCATGCTCGTATTAGTACAGTTATGTAACTGATACGATATGCTCAGACATATCTAGAGGGCAAGTATATTCGTCTAGTAGTCAACTATATATCTCAATCCACGTAAAGTAGTCATGCGAAGAGCGAACCAAAATGCACTAAGGTTGATCAGACCATAATATACTAATTCTGAATAGACAATTGTATTAGTGTATCGACCCAATAATACATATGTCATGAACAAGCTCGATAAAAGGATAAGCTTGCAAAACTAGGCTATAATAGCGACATAAGTCAAGGTAGTACAAAAAATATAAGTACGCTAGATTATGATGAGAGAAGTTACCAAATAATTCAAGTTCACAAGAAGGTGAGACTCTACAGTCTCTACAGTTATCATACTAGCTCCTTGTCTAAGTTGCTAGTCGAGCAAATAGGGATATGGGCCTCTAATTTCTATAGTCTAAATAAACACTATCTTCTTATGCAAGTCTATAGTTAAGGTCATTCAATTACACTTCATTAGTGTGTCAAGAGGACTATGTGATACTAGGTTATGAGGAATATTACCCAACTTAGAAGAATTAAACTAATACTGTAGCTGTCTTGAGGGGCTCCTATAAAATAATATTGCTCTTATAATTAAGGTATAAACTCTTATTGGCTTATATACGAAAAAGAACTTGGTACCTATTTAGGGTCTCTTGTTGCATTATATAGGTAATGGCCATCTTAAGTCTTAATCATAGTGCTTATAGAACAAGTGTCAATAGTATGAATGGAAAGTTACTGGCCTTCAAGAGGAAAGAGAATATAACTCATATCGAGGTATGGTACTAGTTACGCGATTTAAAACTAAAGGATAACCATAAAATTATAATCTAAAGGAATACTCAACTATCAAGTTCTAACTACCAACCATATAATTCAAAATTCAAGATTACAACTATAATCCTAGCAAGCTATATGTCCTTAATCACAAAATAAAATCACTTGGCCTACAATCAGAAGTTTCAGGTGGCACGAGTTAAAAAATGAAGAATAGAAGAACATAATTAGTCGTCGCACAAATCGTGAGTGCTAAGGTTGCAAGGAAATAAGATATGAAAGTAAAAAAGAGAGACTTTTGATAATATCATGGTTTCCTAAGGAAAGATGCTATGCTAATCTCTGTGTTTGAGGTATGATCAAGAAAATATTCTATGCATTGCTATTGGCTTTCTAAGGTACTGTCTGCTAATCTTAAGACAAGAATCTAAATGTATAGTTCTATAATACTATCTCACTATGAAAGTTAGGTTTTAGTCCTAATCTTCATTCTTGGATTTCCATTGGTTCCTCAATACTATGGTCGAACAATGTGATCAAACTTCTAACTAATTCTAGTAGTGTCTATACTACTCTCAAGTCATTCCTAATTATCAAGAGATAATGGTCAATAAATCTACATGTAAGGGATTGCTAGGGTTCATTAGGTATTCTGAACTTAGTGATGTATCCATGTTCCAGTTGTATCCTTAGTAGGTGTGTTATCCTAATTATTATCTAACAACAGGGACTCCTATATTCTAGCAGAGGCTATACTCAAGAACTATTAGGCAAGCACATGAATCAAGCAGGATGCAATTATTCAAATAGAATAGATTAGAAGAAATACGAGTCATAGTCAATTGTGGATGAGATCCTATACTCTAATCCTAGGTGCAGGCCTACTCGATACAGTAACGTAACCGAGACAATATGCTCTTGACCTGCATGGGCCACCACTAAAAAATGTCACGCCCCAGTCTCAAAATACGTAGGACTAGGACATGTAAGCATGCCAGCCGCATGTATATGGCAACTCCAATATATGAAAACCATAACACATGCATATGTTGTATCATGAACAATAATTCATAAGTGGTATATATTTATCACAAGTCACAGGGCATAACTAAATCTCATCCACAGAAATCAATGAATAAATGAATCACCAATAACTATGTAGCTAGATCTCAATATAACGTATCTAATGATGGTAGTCGGATGGAAGCAAATCCACTACCGAACTAGAATATAGAATAAACAAGATAAGTACAATATAAGAATATCAATTAACAATCACAGCTCGAAGAAAAGACCTCATCGCAATATACGTAGCAAGTCCAGATCTGCGCTCCTGCGAATACTCATGAACATCTACACCTGGAAAGGGACCAGGTCCTCAGAGGGATATAACAAGATACATAGAAGCATGCCATAAAATAAATACTGTAAAAACTCAGGGGTGAACTAACCAGCTAAGTGAAATGCACTTTGAAGACAACCTTGGTACGTATGGGTAGGTGAAAGGTATAAAGCGTAGCGTCGAGCCAGAGACTAGTTCCTGGCATTAGGTATAAACTGGATGCCAGGAGTATATGCTGACTACATCACCGATCATGATAGCGCGCAGCTAGTAACCTTTGCCGGATGTATCGACAAGCATATACGTCCATAACCGGGTAACACTGATCCCATAACCGGGCAACACTGAGGCTCACGGCCCTGTAGTTTACTCTGAAACTACGGCAACCAAATATTTGTCCCATATGCCTACTAATTATCTTCCCCACCCAATGATCTATGCATGTTGTATCCACAACACGCTGTAGCTACTACACCGAGACGGAGTGCAAGTATCAGTGTCGTAACTCTGGCTTATAGTCTATCGTTAGAACAATAGTCCAACCTCACAAACAAACAAGGACAAGGATTGGACCTTTGTACTACAATAGACTATTCTCCGACTACTAATAACTTCTAAGTCTCTAATATGCATCACTATTAGCAGTTATACCATATCCGTCGTACGACCTACACGTACAGGTGGACAACCGCATATGCAAGTTCGTGCCCTACATGAGACTCACAACGCGTGTAAGAAATATGTCAAGGCCTGGGGAGTCATACCGATAACTCCACAACTTTAGGTGGGTCTACTAGACACTAGGTCAGACACAAGTCCTAACGTCAACGCCTTCGTTGACTGCACCCGAGTCTCTCTCGGATGCGCACAATTATAATAATAAACATGTAGCTAATAATACAGAATTTAAACAGTACAATAAGACAATGTATACTTGCCTGGCAAGAAGCTATGTAGTCCCAATATTCGGCTTCGAAAGTCACACAGAACAATCCAATAGGTCTTCGGGGTCAGCGTGCACAGGCACGAGAATCGGGGGTGACTACTACGGTTTGTCTGGCAAGGGTGACGGGTCTACGATGACGATGATGACGGGGGTAATGACGATGATTAGGTTATGGTTAAGGTGATGATTAGGCCAATGATGGTGGTTATGTTGATAATGGGGGTTATAATGGTGATGATGATTACAATGGTGATGATGATGGAAATTATGATAATGGTGGTGATGTAGATGGTGACGGGGATTATGGTGATGATGATATGGATGATGGTAATGACGAGGACGATGATGTGGACGATGGTGATGACAAGGATGATGTTATAGATGATAGTGATGACGAGGATGACGATGTGGATGCTAGTGATGACGAGGACGATGATGTGGACAATGGTGATGACGATGATGAGATATGGATAATGGTGATGACTAGGATGATGATGATGGGGTGATATTGATGATGATGATGATGGGTGTTGATGTTGATGATGATGTTAATAGCAATGGTGGTAGTGATGATAAGGTATGGTGGTGGTGACTGAATTCCGGCCAGGGGGGAAGGTCCGGCCAGTGGGTGTCACGACCCGCACCCGGAAGTTCGGGCACGAGTGCGTGGGCACGTCCAGCCTACGCCGCAGAGTCGGCGGTAGTACGCTGTCTAGGTCAATCCATAACTACTAACTAGCTCATTCACAACAATATAGGCAAGATAATAATGAGAAATGAAACTTAAGATTGCAACTGAAATAAATGTGACAACAAATTTAAATGTTTAGTACAGGAATTCCAAAATGAAATCGGGGACAAACCCGATTAAATAAGATAAGAAATAGAATAAAAGATAGCTACTACTAGCTACTCTGCAGCAGGGGTCTCCTGAGTGGGTTCTGGCTCCTCATAGGTATCATCTGTACCCTCATAAGGACCATAATAAGTAGGGGCAAGATCCTCATCAACGCCTAAATCAACAGATCCAGTCAGGAAAGGAGCAAAGTACACAGTGCACAACAATGTTGAACTAAATATTTATGACAATTAAACATTGAATATCATGTTAAGAAAATTGCATAAAATAATGTTAATATCTCAGAGTCAAAACTATAAACAGGAATATGAGAAAACAGAAGTAAACGAGCAGGAAAAAAAACTACACAGTCAGCAAGAATATAACATGACCAGAAGTTATCTGTATGAAACTTGTGTTATTTTTAGAATACTTAGTTGGCATGTAGGGGTTATAAGGCTAATCCGGCCGTCATGAACGGCTATTAGTCACGAATAATCGAGATCCGGCTGATGGACAGTCGTGTACCAACAGCTATTATTCACGGCAAGGGGAAGGGTAAACTACATGCCTTTCAGTATTCTCCCACCCGACATGAAAAACAAGACATGAATTCCAATATTCAAGACATAAAAATCTAGCATTTCTAACACTAAGGGTAATCATCAAGGTTACTAGTAAAGCAGGAAATTAATTATCATAATATATAGATTTAACTTGAAGTGCAGGTACTTGCCTGTTGTTTGGATCTGATTAATTTGGTTCTTGGGAGAAATTTCCACAGATGAGTCCAAAAGCTGAAATAGACATTACCATCATGCTCAGAAGATGTCAAATAGCTAGAAACGCCTATCCTTGGGTCCAATTTGGAGACAAGGGCAAAGACGGCAGTTTCGGGTCAAAACGGGGTCCGCCGGTGGGCCCGCTTTGCACCGAAAAATGCGTCCGGGTCAAAGGTCTCCAAATTCACCAAACTTAGTGTCAACAGGTCAGGAACGCTGATACGAACCCAACGGAACTTCCAGATTTGGATTCCGATGAGCCGAACACAAAATCGCCCGTCGAGCGGGGCCTATGGGGCCCACGACACGCGATTTTGTCAACGTTCTCAGAATCGAACCAAACTTGACCCACAGGACCAGCGTATTGCTACGAGTCCGATGGCGCAAGTTTCGTCTCGATCTGACGAGTGTGCACGAAGTTAGGGTGAATTGCAGAAAAGCCGGATACGGGGCGATGTCCGCGGATACGCGTTGATTCCGATGTGCACGCACACCCGAATCAGCTTCCGCGAAGTCTCACACGTCCGTATCGACGATGCGTACGTATCTGTGAAGACCGCACGTGACCAAGTCGTCCCGTTTGGCGGGGCGGACTCAGTTCCGGGGTAAAACAGGGTCTGGTTTTTCCTGTTTTTGGATCGCGGTGTGCGATCACCACAGGACGCGATGCCCCGAACAGTTTGTCCGGACACCGAGAGGGTCATACAGGCTTCACAACGCAATTTGCGGAAATGAAAAAGGAGCTACGAGGCGAAAGTTACGCGTACCTGAAGGGGACCCGAAAATCAGGGTCGAGACGTGTCCGTGTCGTGTCCGACACGGAATCTCAAATTAGGGCTAGGGTTAGGGTTTTGGGGGGATTCTGGTCGTGGACGGCGGAGGGCGGCCGGAGAGACGCCGGCGAGGGCGGGGGACGGCTCGCCGAGGGGCGGCGCGGCGTCCACGGGGCGGCGGTGGCTCGGGGCGGCCGGCAGCGGCGGCTGCGGCTGCTGCTCGTGCTGCTGCTGCTGGAGTCGGACGGTGGCGCCGGAGGAGGAGAGGAGGAGAGGGGAGGGGGTGCTGGCGGAGCTAGGCGAGGCGGGCTGGGCACGGCGGGGGATGACGGCGGCGGTGAGCGGCGGAGCGGCGGGTTAGGGTTAGGGGAAGAGGGAAAGTGAGGCGGAGGAGATGGGGGAGCCGGGGTTTTAAAGGAGGGGCGAGGCGGTTAGGGGAGCCGGCCAAGGCGGAGAGGGGGCGACGTGGGCGCGGGGAGCGCGGCGGGCGGGGCGCGGGACGCGCGGCACTGCGCGCGACGGCCGGCGTGGGACGCGGGACGTGGGGGGGGGACTGTGCACGCGGGCGGGTCGGGCTGCGGCGGGTCGGGTTCGGCTGAACCCGACCCGATCCGAAAGGGGGCTGGGCTGGGCTGGGCTGGCTAACGGGCCGGGCCGCGGCCCAATGCGCCTGGGCGGCCCGCAGAATAAATAAAATAAAATAAAATAATAAATAAATAAATAAATAAATAGATAATTAATTAATAAATTAGTTTTCAGGCATTTAAAAATAGGTCTGAGGCCCAGAAAAATCCAGAAAAATTACCCTAAGTCCAATTTTTCATTTTACACCCAAAAATGTTATTTTCATGATATTTTAATATTATTTATTGCTAATTAAAAATTATTTATTAATTGAAAACCTTGATTTTAATTACAGAAAATTCCCAGAAAATTCCAGAAAATTGAGAAAAATCCAAGATTTAATAATTTAAAAATTTTGGGGGTTTACAACCTACCCAACTTACAAAAATTTCGTCCTCGAAATTTAAGAATAACAAGGCACGAAAAGAAAGGCCGAGAAATAAAATACACCTCAGGGTTCAAAAAGATAGGGGTATCGCTCTCTAATCTCGTCTTCTCGCTCCCAGGTGGATTCGCCGGGAGAATGGTGCTTCCAAGCTACGTGAACCAGGGAGATAACCTGGTTCCGTAGGACTTTCTTCGAGCGATCCAGTATCTCCACGGGTTGCTCCTGGTAAGTCAGACTTGGGCCTACTTCGAGCTCTGAGTGATCCAAAATGTGGCTGGGGTCTGACACGTACTTCCTCAGCTGCGACACGTGGAAGACGTTATGTACTCCATCCAGAGAGGGTGGCAATGCCAGTCGGTATGCCACTTCTCCGATTTTCTCCTGAATGCCAAAAGGTCCAATAAATCTTGGGCTGAGTTTTCCACTCCTTTCGAACCTAATGGTGCCACGTGTCGGAGAAATCTTTAAGAATACCAGCTCTCCAACCTTTAACAAAGTCATAATCAAGTCTTAGTTCCATAGGCAAAATATTTAAATTGACTTGAATTTCATAAATTTAATTACCTCAAATTCTAAGGGCCTTCGGTGGCTATTTGTCCAATGTCGTTGCCTGTCTTGAGCCACTCGAAGTCTGTCCCTTATTTGCTTTACCTTCTCAGCTGAATCGATCACCATCTCTGGTCCCAGCAAGGCTCTTTCTCCAACGTCGTCCCATGATAGCGGGGTACGACATCTTCGTCCATACAGAGCTTCAAATGGAGTCATCTCTATGCTGGCTTGGTAACTGTTATTATAAGAGAACTCCACTAGATGTAGGTAGTCTTCCCAGGATCCTCCAAAATCCAGAACACATGTACGAAGCATATCTTCAAGTGTCTGGATTGTACGTTCCGATTGTCCATCGGTTTGGGGATGATAAGTTGTGCTGAATTTGAGTTGCGTCCCCAAGCTGGCTTGTAAGCTCTTCCAGAAGTGAGAGGTGAACCTTGAATCTCTGTCGGAGACAATACTTACTGGAACCCCATGTAACTTAACAATATGTCTGATATATAGATCTGCCAGCTTCTCTGTAGATAGCCCCACTTTGAAGGGTAGAAAATGTGCCGACTTGGTCAGTCTATCCACTATCACCCAGATTGCATCCTTTCCACTAGGTGTCCTCGGAAGTCCGGAAACAAAATCCATTGTAATGTGTTCCCACTTCCACTCCGGAATGGGTAGTGGTTGAAGCAATCCTCCAGGTCTTTGTCTTTCTGCCTTGACTTGCTGGCACACTAAACAACGAGATACGAACCTGGCTACTTCTCTTTTCATGCCATGCCACCAAACATGCGTCCTCAGGTCCTTGTACATCTTGTTGGCTCCTGGATGTATAGAGTATTGCGATCTGTGCGCCTCTTGCATGATTTCTTCTCTTATGTCTCCTTGAGGTACACATAATCTATCGCCATGCCTCAGTGATCCATCTTCATGAATTCTGAATTCTTCTACTAGTCCAGCTTGCACTTGACCTCGAAGGCTTCGCAGGCCTTCGTCCTAAAATTGAGTCTCCTTGATCTTGTCCATTAAGGTAGACTGAATCTGCAAGTTCATCATTTGGCCTTCTTTTCCTGGGATAATTACTTCAATACCTAAACTTTCCAAGTCCTCCAGCAGGTGTCTGTCCATAGTCAAGTGCATCGCCATAGGATACCTGCTTAGAGCATCAGCAACTACATTTGCCTTCCCAGGGTGATATTGAAGAGTGATATCAAAGTCTTTCATTAGTTCCAGCCACCTTCTTTGCCTCATGTTTAGCTCTTTCTGGGTGAAGATATATTTTAAACTTTTATGGTCTGTAAATATTTCCACCCTTTCTCCATAAAGATAATGCTTCCAAAGTTTAAGAGCAAAAATGACAGCTGCTAATTCTAAATCATGAGTTGGATAATTCTTTTCATGGGGTCGAAGCTGTCTAGAGGCATAGGCTATTACCTTCTTGTTCTGCTCCAGTACACAACCTAGACCTTTTCCAGAAGCATCACTATAAATAGCGAAACCTTCGGTTCCGGAAGGTAAGGTCAGAATAGGGGCAGAAGTCAGTCTTTTCTTCAATTCCTCAAAAGCACGCTGACATTCATCAGTCCAGGTGAACTCTTCATCTTTTCTTGTTAATTTTGTCATGGGCTCCGCAATTCTAGCAAAGTCCTTCACAAACTTCCGATAGTAGCCAGCTAGTCCCAGGAAACTTCTAATCTCGGCTACAGAGTCTGGAGTGGGCCAGGATTCTACTGCAGCTATCTTCTTAGGATCTACTGCTATTCCATCTCCAGTCACAACATGTCCCAAGAATTGTACTTTGTCTAGGAAGAAATCACATTTAGATAATTTCCCATAAAGTTTTTCCTTCCTCAAAGTTTCCAAGGCTAACCTCAAATGTTCTTCATGTTCTTCGGGGGTCTTAGAGTAGATCAAAATATCATCAATGAAGACCACTACAAATTTGTCTAGATATGGCTGAAAAACTCTGTTCATTAGGTTCATAAAAACTGCTGGAGCATTCGTCAACCCGAATGGCATTACTAAGAATTCGTAGTATCCGTTCCGGGTATTGAAAGCAGTTTTAGGGATGTCTTCCTTTCTCACCCTTACTTGGTGGTAACCAGACCTCAAATCAATCTTGGAAAAGACCCGAGCTCCACTCAACTGATCAAATAAGTCATCTATCCTGGGCAGGGGATACTTATCCTTAATTGTTAAGGCATTCAAGGCCCTATAGTCAATACACATTCGGGATGTTCCGTCCTTCTTGGGCACAAATAATACTGGAGCTCCCCAGGGTGAGACACTAGACCTAATGAAGCATTTGTCTTCTAGTTCTTTGATTTGCTCATTTAGTTCTATTATCTCCTTCTTGTTAATTCTGTAGGGATTTTGGGACACTGGTGCTGCTCCTGGCACTAAGTCAATGGAGAATTCAACTTCTCGGTCTGGGGGTAAGCCTGGGAGATCCTCAGGGAAGACATCAAGGTATTCAGAGATGATAGGTGGCAATTCTTCTGTTACTAGGGCTCCACAAATTATGTTATTACCCATTTCCCTAGAACCTCTAGCAAATTCAAATTCTGGCTTATCAGGTGGCCTGAAGATTACACTACCTCTGTGGCAGTCTATTGTGGCATGATGTTGACTTAACCAATCCATACCCAGTATAATATCAAAACTGGGCACTGGCATTACAAGTAGTCTAGCATACAGTTCTCTTCCACATAGTGTAATAGGACAATTGTTGTAGGCATCACTAACCGGAATGATTCCTCCACCGGTAATGATCTTATAACAATTCCTAAGGGGTTTAGTGGTTAAGCTATGCTTCATAAGGAAATCTACTGACATGAATGAATGAGAAGCTCCAGAGTCAAATAAAGTAATAGCTGGGATTGAATTTATAAGCACATAATCTGTGATCACGTCTGCTGTGGCCTCAGCTTCTTCCAGAGTCATTGCATAAGCACGGCCTTGCTGCGGTGCACCCCTCTGTTGCTGCTGGTGCTGAGCAAAGCGTTATTGCTGAGTTAGAAACGGGGGTCCCCTCTGTTGTGCTGCTGGAGGCCTGGCCTGGACTGGAGCCTTTGGTGCAGCGGGGCGTCCTTGAGCAGCAGGACAGTCCCTCAATTGATGTGCTGGGGAGCCACAATAGAGACAGGCACCTAGCCTCTTTCTACAGTCTTGCCAAGTGTGGCCTGGTTTTTGGCAATAGTTGCAAGGGGGAGCTCGCTGGTTCTGTCCCTGAGCCTGGTGTTGGGGTGCTGGAGCTCGAGGGAGAGGACGCTGAGTTTGCTGCGGGGCCCTCTGTTGTTGTTGTTGCTGTTGTTGAAAAGGGCGTTTGTTGGGTCCCGCATTTCCGGTATCTCTTTCTCGCTTCAGTTTGTGCCCCATATCTCTCTCTACGCCTTGTGCCACGCTCAGGATTTCTTCATAGGTGCGAGCTCGGCTGGTGGTGACAGCAAGGCGAATATCCGGAGACAGCCCCTTCTTGAATCTACGGGCTCTGTCCTCCGGGGTACGAACCATGTACTCCGCAAAGTGGCTTAACCTGCTAAATTCAGCAGTATATTCATCAACAGTCAGGGTACCTTGTTCCAGTCTCTCGAATTGGCTTTCGAGAGCTTCCCGAGCCACTTCGGGGTAGAATTTCTCCTTGAATAGCCTTTTAAAGTCTTCCCAGGTGATGTCGGGAGCAGATAGTTGGGGTTCGTCTCTGAACCAGGTTCGAGCAATGTCGAACAGTTGCAGGCTTGCGGACTCCACTTTGAGGTCATCAGGGACCCGGGCAGTCTTCAGGAGTCTCTCGACATTCTCTATCCATTCATCGGCATAGAGAATGCCCTCAGTTCCGTAAAATTCCAGGGGTCTCAGATTCTTGAAGTCTTTGGCACTCCCTGGCCTCTTGAGTGACGACTCCTGGGGCTTAAGAGCTTCTGAGAGGCTGGTCCGCAGAAGTGCCGTCTGTTCTTTCTGGGATTCCACCAATCCTTGGAACACTCCTAGCAGTTGTGCCCCATCTAGGGTAACTGCCGGGACAGATGGAGGCGGCGGGAGTGCAAGAGTCTCGGGCACATTCTGCTCAGCTGGTTCTGATGTGCCTCCTACTGTGTTCCTGGTCTGGACCATTCTGAAAGATTAAGGGATAGGAAGATCAGAATAGAATACTTGGAAATCAAAGGCGATAGGAAAAATTGAGCAGCAATGATATCAAGAATTGAAATAAGGACGCTATACTGTGAATGAGCTTTTCCTAGAATCCTCAATTTTATTCCATACCCTGTCCTAGGGTATTACCCTATTTTAGGATATGACCTGCATGGGCCACCATAAAAACGTGTCACGACCCGCACCCGGAAGTTCGGGCACGAGTGCGTGGGCACGTCCAGCCTACGCCGCAGAGTCGACGGTAGTACGCTGTCTAGGTCAATCCATAACTACTAACTAGCTCATTCACAACAATATAGGCAAGATAATAATGAGAAATGAAACTTAAGATTGCAACTGAAATAAATGTGACAACAAATTCAAATGTTTAGTACAGGAATTCCAAAATGAAATCGGGGACAAACCCGATTAAATAAGATAAGAAATAGAATAAAAGATAGCTACTACTAGCTACTCTGCAGCAGGGGTCTCCTGAGTGGGTTCTGGCTCCTCATAGGTATCATCTGTACCCTCATAAGGACCATAATAAGTAGGGGCAAGATCCTCATCAACGCCTAAATCAACAGATCCAGTCAGGAAAGGAGCAAAGTACACAGTGCACAACAATGTTGAACTAAATATTTATGACAATTAAACATTGAATATCATGTTAAGAAAATTGTATAAAATAATGTTAATATCTCAGAGTCAAAACTATAAACAGGAATATGAGAAAACAGAAGTAAACGAGCAGGAAAAGAAACTACACAGTCAGCAAGAATATAACATGACCAGAAGTTATCTGTATGAAACTTGTGTTGTTTTTAGAATACTTAGTTGGCATGTAGGGGTTATAAGGCTAATCCGGCCGTCATAATTGGCTATTAGTCACGAATAATCGAGATCCGGCTGATGGACAGTCGTGTACCAACAGCTATTATTCACGGCAAGGGAAAGGGTAAACTATATGCCTTTCAGTATTCTCCCACCCGACATGAAAAACAAGACATGAATTCCAATATTCAAGACATGAAAATCTAGCATTTCTAACACTAAGGGTAATCATCAAGGTTACTAGTAAAGCAGGAAATTAATTATCACAATATATAGATTTAACTTGAAGTGCAGGTACTTGCCTGTTGTTTGGATCTGATTAATTTGGTTCTTGGGAGAAATTTCCACAGATGAGTCCAAAAGCTGAAATAGACATTACCATCATGCTCAGAAGATGTCAAATAGCTAGAAATGCCTGTCCTTGGGTCCAATTTGGAGACAAGGGCAAAGACGGCAGTTTCGGGTCAAAACGGGGTCCGCCGGTGGGCCCGCTTTGCACCGAAAAACGCGTCCGGGTCAAAGGTCTCCAAATTCACCAAACTTAGTGTCAACGGGTCAGGAACGCTGATACGAACCCAACGGAACTTCCAGATTTGGATTCCGATGAGCCGAACACAAAATCGCCCGTCGAGCGGGGCCTGTGGGGCCCACGACACGCGATTTCGTCAACGTTCTCAGAATCGAACCAAACTTGACCCACAGGACCAGCGTATCGCTACGAGTCCGATGGCACAAGTTTCGTCTCGATCTGACGAGTGTGCACGAAGTTAGGGTAAATTACAGAAAAGCCAGATACGGGGCGATGTCCGCGGATACGCGTTGATTCCGGTGTGCACGCACACCCGAATCAGCTTCCGCGAAGTCTCACACGTCCGTATCGACGATGCGTACGTATCTGTGAAGACCGCACGTGACCAAGTCGTCCCGTTTGGCGGGGCGGACTCAGTTCCAGGGTGAAACAGGGTCTGGTTTTTTCTGTTTTTGGATCGCGGTGTGCGATCACCACAGGACGCGATGCCCCGAACAGTTTGTCCGGACACCGAGAGGGTCATACAGGCTTCACAACGCAATTTGCAGAAATGAAAAAGGAGCTACGAGGCGAAAGTTACGCGTACTTGAAGGGGACCCGAAAATCAGGGTCGAGACGTGTCCGTGTCGTGTCCGACACGAAATCTCAAATTAGGGCTAGGGTTAGGGTTTTGGGGGGATTCTGGTCGTGGACGGCGGAGGGCGGCCGGAGAGACGCCGGCGAGGGCAGGGGACGGCTCGTCGAGGGGCGGCGCGGCGTCCACGGGGCGGCGGTGGCTCGGGGCGGCCGGCAGCGGCGGCTGCGGCTGCTGCTCGTGCTGCTGCTGCTGGAGTCGGGCGGTGGCGCCGGAGGAGGAGAGGAGGAGAGGGGAGGGGATGCTGGCGGAGCTAGGCGAGGCGGGCTGGGCACGGCGGGGGATGACGGCGGCGGTGAGCGGCGGAGCGGCGGGTTAGGGTTAGGGGAAGAGGGAAAGTAAGGCGGAGGAGATGGGGGAGCCGGGGTTTTAAAGGAGGGGCGAGGCGGTTAGGGGAGCCGGCCAAGGCGGAGCGGGGGCGACGTGGGCGCGGGGAGCGCGGCGGGCGGGGCGCGGGACGCGCGGCGCTGCGCGCGACGGCCGGCGTGGGACGCGGGACGTGGGGGGGACTGTGCACGCGGGCGGGTCGGGCTGCGGCGGGTCGGGTTCGGCTGAACCCGACCCGACCCGAAAGGGGGCTGGGCTGGGCTGGCTAACGGGCCGGGCCGCGGCCCAATGCGCCTGGGCGGCCCGCAGAATAAATAAAATAAAATAAAATAATAAATAAATAAAATAATAAATAAATAAATAAATAAATAGATAATTAATTAATAAATTAGTTTTCAGGCATTTAAAAATAGGTCTGAGGCCCAGAAAAATCCAGAAAAATTACCCTAAGTCCAATTTTTCATTTTACACCCAAAAATATTATTTTCATAATATTTTAATATTATTTATTGCTAATTAAAAATTATTTATTAATTGAAAACCTTGATTTTAATTACAGAAAATTCCCAAAAAATTCCAGAAAATTAAGAAAAATCCAAGATTTAATAATTTAAAAATTTTGGGGGTTTACAGTGGGGGAGGAGGAGGAGAGGACAGGAAGGTGGAAGAAAAGGAGGAGTTTCGGCTAGGGGGAGGGGTGATCCGGTCAGAAGGAGGACAGGGAGGCTGTTGGTCGAGGTGCAGATCAGGGAGAGGTGATGGTTCAAGGTGAAGAGGTACACGCCGGGAGGTCGAGGGAAGGAGAACGGGAGAAGGAGTCAAGGTCAGGATGGGGTTCTCCGGCAGGACTGCTCGGTTGCTCAGGCGGTGGGGACTGCTCGGCACTATGTAGTCGGGGAAGATGAAGGCGGTTCAGGGGGTGTGGACTCCGGTCGATGAAGATATCGGGTTGGAGAACGCCGGGGTTGGATGATCGTGCTCCGGCAGGGTAGTCATGGGGAATAGGGTGGTGGTGGTGAGATCTGCTGGCGGGGAGAAGGAGACGGAGGGAAGTACAGGCCGAAGAAGAGGCAGCAGGGGCGGAGTCAGACGGGGCACGGTGGAGGGAAGGAGACGACAGTAGGGTCGACCATAGCAGCTGTTGGTCAGCGGAGACGGTGGGATGAACGAGGACGATGCAGGCGAGGGAAGGAGATGAAGAAGACGACGAGGGATAGGGGGAGTCTGTGCTCAGGCGGACTCCGATGAGAGCGTCGGCGAGTTGGCCGGGGAAGGGGTGCATAGGAAGGGGGTGGTGGAGTCGGCTGCATTGGTTGGTTTTGGGTTTTGATGTAAAATAGAAAAAGGAAAGAAAAAAGGAATAATGTTGTATATTTATACATGTCAGCTAGGGTTTTGTTGACCTAGGAGTGGGCTTGGTAAACACCTCCTTGGAGTTGGGCCTTGGGCTCACATGAGGATGTTTGGAGGGCCATAATTGTATTGTTTAAATGCAAGGATAGGTTTAGAATAAAGGGGGCGATGTTGCGCGTTGCACATTCCGAAAATTATGGAAAATTTCCTATGAAGGAGAAAGTTGGATTTCTTAATATATTTTCCAATGGTGTGGACACCTCAATACATTTTTGTATTAAAATGCCCAACAATTAAAAAATTACACAAAGATGGAATTTGAATTAATTTAATTAAAATTATTGTGCAGGGTGTTCTAGAATTAATTAGAAGTACATAGGGATAAAATTAGATGGGACACAAGTGTCAAGGACATAGAGGGCTCGGAGTAAAATATTATCATTAATTCGGATTGCACAAAACGGTCAAGGTTGTGTTCTCAATTTTGATTGGAACGCACAAGGGTACAAAGTCGTATTTTATTTAGAATTAAATAATAATGTCTGCGATGAATGTTATGCGACTAAAATGTAGCACAAGAAAGTATAATTATAAGTTACACAAAGGTCAGAATGGTAGGCGGGCACGTCTAGGACAATGTTATGAAATTTGTAGATAGGCAATGGCTAGTGTAGTGCTCCAATTATCGAAGCAACGGTAAAGTGCGCTAAGCGATATAAATATTGTATAGTTAAATCAAATACCGTGTATTATTTTTAATTGGGTTCAACTAGCCCTAATTTCACTATCTAAGCCAAGTAGGCCTAATTTTGGGTGAGGAAGTTTACATCTAATAAGGTTGATACTTCCCATGTCCTCCTCCGAAACTGATTATTGGGGGATTAATCAGGTCCCTGCTACTTGTTGTCCCTTCTTGTGAATTCATATCTACCTCAATAGCACCATTTTGTGTCAATAGGTGCCATTTTGGGTTATCAACACATAATTTTTCTGTGAGAATTCCTTCCATATCACTATGTTATGCACCCTGTTGACATTGGGACTTAACAGCTTGTCATTTTTTACTATTCCTAGTCATCATCTTGTCCCGCTGATAAGTAATATCCAACGCATTGCTCTGAGTCTCCCTTTCACATGCTGCTATTTTTGAGAGCATACCACTCTTGCTATGATAAGTGCTATCTGGTACCTCTTCCCCCAAGGTCTTCTCTTCTATATCTCCTATTTGGAGAGAGTCAGTATATTTCCTAAACAGGACCATGTCAGTTGATGTATCAGAAGCTAGAGCTCGATCTCCGTCTTGAGTATGTTGATGCTCGGATGTTCCTTCTTTGCCTTTACCCTTCTCCTTATGCATATTCAAAGTTGGAGCACTTCGGCCTTGCAATGATCATTAACCTCACCCATGATCGCATCACCACATGTTTCCTGATGTGCACTACCCGTTGTTGCCGTTCCAGAACCATCATCACTATTATTCTCCCCTCTTCGAGTCTCTCTACTATCTCGATTGCTAGGGCATCCTTTATCTAGATGTCCAAAACAATAACATATTAGGCAGGCTGGTGGTACCCACTCATAATCCACTATCTGACTATAGTAGTCACCCGATGGAAGTTTATATTCAACCTTTCTTGGTAAGGTCTTAGCAGCATCTATTTCAACGAACACACACGCATATGTAACACATGCTTTCTTATATGTCAGCTCATCTGCTTGAATTGGTTTCCCAATCAGACTGGCCAATTTTATTAGCATAGGAACGTTCCAGTAACCATGAGAAAGTCTAGAAAACGTATCCAAACCGAAATAGTATAAAAAATATCCCGCTCACATTGAACCCCTGGCGCCCACTTCTTGGCGATAATTAATCTTCCATCAAACGTCCAAGGTCCTCCTTGTAGGATGCGAACCACATCATCCTCCATCACAAACTGGACAAAATAGAATCCGTTCTCCCTAGAGAAGATCTCAAAACCCCCTCTTGGTCGCCAGACACAGTACATATATGCTCGTAAGTGTCCATAGAATGGCTTATCGCCAAGAACATACAACACAATTGTGTTCTTCTAGTAATTGGCTCCATCTCTGCCAAATCCTCCTCAATGAACTCTGTCATTGGCCTGCCATCAACTATTATAGGTTCAACATATTGCATTCCTGCATATTCCGGGGGGTCCGCTGCTCGACAAGTATATGCCCATGATTTTTCCCATCCCCTGGCTCCCACACGGGTTCCATCATCAGTCGACATGCCCGCAGTCACTTGGTAAGATTCCTCCACTGGTCGGGACTCTGTTCGCGTCTCTTCCTCACCGCTCTCACATGAGAGTTCACTGCAATACCCCTCCCCATATCCTTCATCGTCGCCGTCTTTTGTGACCCCGGATTCTACGTCCCCGAATTTTGACTCAAGGTAAGCCCTAACGCTCCAATGGCTTCCTCCTAGTTTTGTTTCCCCGACATCTGACGAAAATTGAATGCGAATTGTCGTCCAACTCCCATCATCATCGTCCCACGTGAGGTCAGGCCTGATCGCCCCCCTCCGTTGTTGAGGAGATCCTTGCATCCCTGATCCTGTGACTGCTTTCGTCTAACCACCGTCGTCCAGCCACCAGTATCTTCCCTTCCCATGACTACCTGATCCGCCCTACCTGAGCCCGTTCCTTGCGCCGACCCCGCACCGTCGTCGTCACCAGGATCGCAAGGCTCACGAACCCTAGACATCCCTTATATATATATATATATATATATATATATATATATATATATATATATATATATATATATATATATTGAGAAACTAATTAATAACTAAATATAAAAAAATATAATATCAAATAACCAAAAATAAACTCCAAAAAAATTATAAAGTTAATTCTAGGCTACAAGATACATATTTGTAGAAAATATTAAAATTGTAAATATAAAATTTTTATTAGCTATTTAATTGAAAAAAAGGTAATATACAAATATTAACTAAACAAATTTTATCACTAATAAATAAATAAATAAAATTTAGGAGGGGGGGCAGTTTACATAGAATGTGGGAACAAATTTTGTTACATTAGCTCACTGCCATTTTTAGCTACTTTCAAATTAACACAACAGTATAGTGATGTTATACCGACAGTATATTGTATGGACTAAAAAATTTAGCAAACAGTATAACAAATATATTCAAATGGCTATATTTATAGTTGTTGCAATGATAACAATATACATCGTCGGTATACTGCATGCAAAGTAAAAACTCAATTGTTGTGATTTTTTTTAGCTCCTATAAAGCAAGTACATGACTTTGTATTCCCCACTTCTTGGAACCTTAAAGTTTTACCCAATAAACTCGGAACCTCTCCATATACAAGAGCTTTCATTTGCCAATCTATTTGAGACAGAGTTTTAAATTGAGTTGTAACGTAAAATTCTCAAATTGTTATGAGAAGATCAAAATTACTCTTGTAAGATGTTGAAGTAGGAAGTCTTTGTATCAAAACTTGTGTAGAAGTCAACGAGCCATTCGAATCAAAGCTTGTGTGTAAGAAGTCGGCGAGAACTTCATATCAAAGCTCGTAAGTGTAACTACTTCTATAATAGTATATTAAATCCAAAGAAAGTTCTGGGTCTGCAGTGCCTTACAGATGATACCAGGATACCTATGGTGTCAGTGTTCTTATCTTATTTTCTAGCACTTATTTTAAATTGCCTATTAGATTTCTTAATTATTCGTTAAATCCTTCACCACCACTCGTGCCAGGGTGCTTTCAACCAACACGTAGCCGCTGGAATGATATTAAAGACACGTTTTGTTACCTTAAGGGTACTACAAACATGGGTTTATTATATCCCAATGCAACTTACAATGGATCAAACCTCATTGATCCTTGGAATGATGTCCACCTTGTTGGCTATGTCGATGTCGGTTATTTATTTGACACATACAAGACGAGATCTAAAAGTAGTTATGTCTATACATTTGGGGTATAACGATATGTTCCAAAGCATTCCATGGTCGCCACTTCTACAAATCATACCGAGCTCATCGCCCTTCATGATGCCACCTGAGAGTGCATATGGTTGCTAGACATCATTGAGCATATTCAGGCTGTGAGCAAATTTTCTATCAATGATGTCTCGACGATAATATATGAAGAGAATGTCGCATGCTTTGACCAGCTGAAGAATGGTACATCAAGGGAGACAATACCAAGCACATTTGCAGTGAAGTTCTTCTCGCATCAACAACAATTGCAACAAAAGATTGAAGTCAAGTAGATTCGATCCCAGGACAACTTGGTCGACATGTTCACAAAGTCTCTGCAAGAGTTCACACTCCAGAAGATCATTCATGGCATCGGATTGCGGGGGCTTTCTACATTACAAAGGTCATAATTTGAAATAATGTCAAAATGAGGGAGAGTATCTAGAAGTATACTCACTTGACCTTAATTCCTAACTTAGGGATATTTTTTTACTAGATTTTTAGCACTCTAAGAAGGTTTTAACAAGGAACCCACATCGGATTAGCCATACATCTAGAAATTTCTACGTCACGAAAACTTGTCGACTTCTACAAAAAAAAATCGCTTAGATTATGATTCCCATTGTGTTTTCCGAATCAAGATTTTGGTGAAATACATCTACATATGTATATCCCCATAAACTCGTGTTAATATGTTCCATGAAGGCCGATTTTGATCATCCCTGAAGATGGATGATCAAGATTCATGTTGATCACCCCTGAAGACTCATGCATATTATTTATTGAGTTGTGCAAACTAAAGAGGGAATATTGTAGTCAGTTATATCTATTGTAGTAGGTTATATGTAAGTAGATATGATAGTGCCAATTAGAGATATTCATCTCTTAGAGATCTTATGGTTATCCATTGTAGCCACTTGTATGTTATCCATTCTAGCCATTTATATCTTTGTATATAAGGCTAGCAGTATACACATTCTAGGATTACCTACTTAGATTAATATATAGAGTTTCTATTTTTCTCTTCCGTCACTTATTCTACAGGGGAGTTCCTGAGGAACTCCATAGTCTTTCATTCTACAACAGTAGTTAATATTAGAGTAAAAATTCTCCAGAAAACGTTCAAGCCAAGTTGAGAATTGCCCAAAAAGTCTTATAACCTCCTACAAACTGGCGCGCAAGCATGTTATTTTGTAGTATGTAAAATAGCCCACACTCTATCTAGCACTCAGCATCAGAATGTACAAGAAAGGCATTACATCGAGAGAAGTAAAAGCTCAAACCATTGCAAGTGGGGGGGAACACAAATAAGAAAAACAACAATAACAGGACAAGCGCAAGTTGTAACGCTCATGTGGTAGTAGTGGACTGCTTCACTGCTCCAAAGAATTACAACCTGAGATTGACGTGCAGAACGAGTAATTGAAGAAAAATAAAACATAATTGAAGCAGCAGTAGAACAAAGCAGGTTATTCTCATTATATTTCAATATTCTAAGTGTTAGTGCAATCAATCATGAAACTTTACAGGATAAGATGCAAACTCTTGTAAAACAACAGGCAATAAAAACAAAAGAACCAAGAAAATGAAACGAAGTATTTCATTATATTCCAATGTACAGTGTAGAAGACTAAGTTATGACGACAAGGCCAGCTCTGCCCAGGCCAGTGAAGAATCCTTCAGAAAAGCATCAGCTGACGTATCGATTCCATTTTCCAGCACCGCGCTAATGATTTGCATGGATGGCCTCTTCGAGGGGTCAGATTCGATGCAGAGGCTAACTACACTACATATCACCGCAAGGTCCTTAGCCCTGACGTTTTTCAATTCAGGGTCTACTAGTTTCCCTATTTCCTCTGGCCTTTGCAGAAACTCTGTTGCCTGCAGTAAAGAGGATAAACAAATCATTGAGTCAAGTTGCTTACAATGTTTATTAAATACATGAAGCCGATACTCCAAAGATTGATCAGATATCCTATAGCCATCTTGATATAAATAATGGATTTCTGTTATTTAGCCATGCTTGATGTAGGCTTCATTTCTTTTTACACCAATGTTGGGTGAGTGGATCTTAGGGTTGTTATGTCTAGGAAATATTATCTGAACATCACCCCCTATTTCCATGATTTTTGTTAGCCTGTTTTAGATGCTTCCAAGCATCATGATTTCAAAACAACATATTTGTTTCTCACTAAAGTAGGAGTACCAAACCCCAGTTTAGATCAGTAGATTCATTACCAAGTATGACGAGAAATTCATCAAATTTCAGGAGTCCAAAAGTAATTGATCTATATTCAACACATTAGTTTGTTGAATATATATGTTGAATATATATATATATATATATATATATATATATATATTCAACAAACTAATGTGTTGAATATAGATCAATTACTTTTGGACTCCTGAAATTTGAAATGTGGTTGTTATGACCAATATTATATATATATATATATATATATATATATATATATATATATATATATATATATATATAATATTGGTCATAACAACCACATTTCCTTTTATTGTGACTGGAATTCCGTTTGGATGACGTTGTAGCTCCTTCTCTACAGGACCGGTATTATATATATAGGGTTCACGATGACAACAAGGTAATACAAGAAACGAGACAGAGAGGGGTCATTTGTTCTGGTGTTTCTGTGTAATTAGTTTTCATCCTGTACATGCCAGATCATGAATTAGTAACTGCATCCAATCTCCGAAAAAGTCCCAATTCTTTCAGATGGTGGTTGGAAATGTAGTGGGTTCACATCAAACTAGAACAAAGTTCAATTATAAGCTGAGCACGTATAAATATCTAGACCCTCCATCTTGTCTTTCTGCTCAACCCATTTCTCGCTCTCCTTACCCATCATGCATCTTGCTTCATCATTATAGTGACCCCAGATAGATTATAAATAAGTAGTATATTTATAAGACAATTAGGGTTTGGCAAATGCTTTATACATCAGCTCTATAAGAACATACTAAAAGGAATATTTTACCATATGTAGTGTGCGCTAAAAACAATTATAGAAGGATTATGTGCCAAATTTAATATTAGATCCCGACAAAGTACACTGTAGATCATCAGTGCCATCTGTATTTTAGATAATGAGACCTAACAACTAGATTCTTTTTATTGTTGTTGTACCCACATAATGACATGTCAAATGGACCATGTTTAGATGTGCAGCATGTGCTTGGTAGACTAGTTCTATGTTTGGATTGGCTCAAGTTTACTACAGAGATTGTGTTTTTCATGTCCTACATAGATTAGAATTAGTTTGAAGTTCAGATTAGTTTCTTGATGGTTAAGAAAAAAATAATGGCCAGAATTTGTTCTAAGGTTTAGGTTCTAGGTTGTAAATATGGTGGCCCTTCTAAGGAAAAAAAAAATAGAGAAAGGAAAGACTAAAGGTTTTTTAGGTTATGAGTGTTTGTTGAGGATTATAATAGTTTGTAATCCATATTTATGAATATTTAGTGATTTTTATTTGTGAGTTGATTCTCTTCATTGGTCTTGTTATCTTTCTTTTCATTTATGTAACAAATAGGTACAAAAGCAGTCATTGTGCAACAATGGTGAACGAAGGAGAAACTCCAAAGATGACAGAGGAAAAGGTGATCATGATCCCGTTGACATCAGTTCCACTCAAAGTCTGACAAAAAACAAAAAAAATAAAAGTTGTGAGTTTTGTTGAGATGGAGTGGCTCAGTTTTCTGGTTTTTGACTTTTGCTATGGATGATAAAGATTATGTTGTTGATGGAATTTATGATTTTAGTATTTGTTGTTTATAATGATTTTGTTGCTGTTGGGGGTACTTGTTCTGTTGATTATGGCTTTTGGTGATATTGGTGTTTGGTAATTTTTTGTTGAATGGTGATACTGGTGTTAGGCCATCTTATGTTTTATGTTAATATTATTGTTTAATAATTTATCTTGTGTTGGAAGATTGTTGTTGGGTTGGGTTCCCTTCCTATGTGAAAAACACCCAAGAGTGCAATGAGTCCCATCCGTGTCTAGAAGAAACTCGGGGAGTTGAGGTTTCGATGGAACTCGGTTTAGAGGCGGTATTAGCCAGTTTAGAGTTAGTATTAGCCAGTTTTAGGGAAGTATCAGAGGTAGCGGCATACATGTGGTACACATTGCTGGGTTTTTGGTTTTCCAGAGAGCAATGATTTTGGAAGCGGCACATCAACCGGCATATTGTTATCAACCAGTATATGTGCGGTATGCCAGTCCATCTAGGTTGAACGGAAGTCAGGCTTTGACACTTTGGATCAGATTTTGATCAGGATTTGACGATTCGGATCATCTCGAGATTGGGAAGGGGTATATGCTATTTCCTGATCTAGTTTGAGACATATGTTGGTGTGTCACAAGACAGGTTGTGCAAGTTTCAATAATTGGAAGAGAGGGATTTTGGAGAGTTCAAAGAAGACTTCGAGGGAGATTGTTATTCTCGTGTTCCAGTAACATTGTTCTTCATTGTAATCAGTTCTTCATATTGAGTAGTTGTGATTGATCACTTGATCTGTTAGCAGATCGCTGTAAGAAGCTGTAAGGAGTCGGTGTATTCATCTAATCCAGTAGAGGATATTTTCCGGGGTGGACTATGATCATTCCGTGATTTTCTCCTGAATTTGGTTTCCGCATAAAAACTCTTATGCATTTGTGATTGTGTGGTATTATTTTGATTGTACGTTTGCAGGTTTCATTGTTTAGTTCAGTTCTCAACAATTGTTGAGAATGGTTATTATTCTTATAGTTCAGTCCACAACTTTAGTTCAGTGATTGTGCGTTTGCAAGTATTTCCTTCCGGTCGGGAACGGTTATCCGATGTTTTCCGATCTTCGCTCCCAATAATTGTTTCATGCAAGAGGGTTCAACACTTGATCTTCTAAGAAATATGATCGGGCTCCGTTTGCAGTATTGGCCGATACCGATACGGTTTGACATGTCCCGATCCTATACCGACCGATATTCGATACTGACCGATATCGACATTGGAGGTATCTTTTTGGTCAATTCCACAGAAAAATTTGAACGAAAAAGACCAATTAGCAAAAGGTGTAAAAGAATAGTAAGATTGTAAAAAACATGTAAAAAAGAAAAACTTCTCTATCGTATCTAAATCAATCGGCAAGGGTGACTACTATTTCATTTAATTTCAAAACTATTAAGAAACAACACTGAAAATACTTAAAATTATGTCTAAATGTATAAAATATATTTTCTAAAATATTAATAATTTACTAATAGCTATTTGCTTTCTGATAACAAAAAAATCTGATACTCCGATCCGAAACCGTCGATACTACCGATAACGCCGATACCGATACTCGTAGGAATGATCTGATATCGATTCCGACAGCGATACTTTGAGCCTTGGATCAGAGTGAATGGCCTGAATTGTTGAGATTGAGCATTAGCGTTCAGTATCTATTATGTCGATCTACCAGAACAAGGTCGTGATACAAAAGGTGTAATCTTATCAAAATATCGTGACACAAAGGTGTAATCCAACCGATTCATGTTAGGATTGGCTCAAGTTTATATAAAAAGGATTGTGTTTATAGATGTCAATATAGAATAGGATCACTTTGAAGTTTAGATTAGTTTCTTGATGGTTAAGAAAGATTTAATGGCTAGAAATTACTTTAAGGTTTAGGTTTTAGGTATAATTAAGGGTGCTTTTGATAATTAAAAAAAAAAGGGAGAAAGGAATGACGTAGGAATTTTTGGAGTTTAAGTGCTTGTGAGGATTATTTTTGTTTTCATTGCCACATCTTTTTTGTAACATTATATATCTCCAATGTGAGAAAAAAAATAAAAAAGAAGGTTAAGAAAAGCCTTTCCACCTATCTGATGGCTGGAAATATAAGAAAGATTTAATGGCTAGAAATTACTTTAAGGTTTAGGTTTTAGGTATAATTAAGGGTGCTTTTGATAATTAAAAAAAAAGGAGGAAGGAATGACATAGGAATTTTTGGAGTTTAAGTGTTTGGTGAGGATTATTTTTCTTTTCATTGCCCCATCTTTTTTGTAACATTATATATCTCCAATGTGAGAAAAAACATAAAAAAGAAGGTTAAGAAAAGCCTTTCCACCTATCTGATGGCTGGAAATAAAAGAAGAAATGAAAAGTTGAAGAGAAGCTCCTCCCCTGATTTTGATGCTGTCAAGTGTCAATGGAGTGAAGAAGAATTATAATCTGGTGTTGTAGGACAATCATGACCCTACTTGCACAAATGAAATACTAAATTCTACTCATATTGAAAGGCAATATATACACCTATCGGTTTAACAACATGCCAATGATTCTCAAATTCATCTTATGATTGCATCTGATGCATTAACTTTTGGAAGCTAAAAGCAATATAAACACACAGATTTGGAAATTGGTTGTTACTTTGTCCTATATCTAAATAGGCTAAAAAGCCTTGAAAAATTTTGAGCAAGAGAAAAGTTTTCTTACCCAATCCACTAAGCACCCTCTGTCTTTGCAATAAGGTGGCCTTCCGCTGATAACTTCTAGTAAAAGAACTCCAAAAGAAAATGTGTTTCCCTGGATATCCATTTGGCTCTGCTCGGGATCAAATAAACTGTTAATAGAACTTCCACTGGTGATACAACCAGAGTTCTTCTCCGACTTTAAGAAAAACATTTTCCAGCTCTCAAAATCAGCAAGCTGCTCAAGTAAAACTCAAGTTAGGAGCTTCTTTGATGATTAATACCATAAATATAGTAAAGTAGAAAATTAACAGAATATATGCAAGATTATAAATAGTTAGCAACTGTGAGACAGATCTCCTAAATATAGCAAAGGAAGCGAGTTACTCATAAAGTAGCAACAGCATAGCTGGCAGAGTCTAATTTAACTAATACAAAAATGTAACCATGGAAAAGTGAAAGGTCCTGCCATGAGTTGACTTTGACAATATGTTTATGGTAATGAAGATGCAGGTGAAGTAACAAAATCTGGCTTGCTAGGGGTGTGAAAGGAGCAGAATAGTTATTACCATACTTGTATTTACTTTCCCATAGAGGATACATAAACGAACATAGATTCCAAGTCTGGATTCCTTATCCGTGCAAATATGACTTTTGATTGAACACATCAAAAATGGATATTTCTGTTTAAGTCTGACAACAGGAAGAAAATAAGCTGAACTTCCAATTTACCAGAAGAAGAAAACAAAAATTTACGTCTGAAGAAGAAGATACTACAGATTCTTTAGGTGAAGGTGGTTCAACAGTCTCTTTTTGTCTCCCCTAGAGCTGCCCACAAATAGAACAATTCAGCATGGCAGGTTAGACTAGATTGTAGGTCAGATTGTTAGTAGTACTAGAGATTTAGTCCCATATCGGTTGGGAGGAATCTCTCCTCCGACTGACAGGGTATATTATATACCCCTTGATGGCACAGTGCCCAATCCATTTCATTCCATTCTATTCCACTCCATTTCTAACATGTATCAGAGCACATCCCATTCTTCCCTAAGTTTTTGGCTGTTCAAGATAAATAATGGTAATATGGAGTGGGACACAAATCTTGAGAAACTAGGAGCAAAATATGCACTAAGTTAGCATAACTATTGTATATGGCACCGAATTGTGGAACACGATGGTTTATCATCTTCTGTAGCAACAGATCAACACAATTAGTGATAATAAATTATTTAAGAGGTCAGCAAAATTCCATGCATGAATTTATGGTAAAATATTGGATAGGTCAGTCTTCTCTTGTACATCCTTATTCTCAAAATTGGATTTAGGAAACCAATAAGATTGAAAATACCACTAAGAAGTGCTATTATTGTAACTAAATATTTACCACGATAGCTATTCTTTTCACAGTTCTTATTTGTTAGAATTTCCATTTAGTAGATGTAATCACTACTTGAAATGTAGCCACGAACTTCATCAGTGCATACCTTTGGGGAAAAATCTTCAGTAAGATATATATTACTTGAATTCAGCTCAGATACTGCAAATGGAGGCTGCAGCTCTGTGTGCAAGTATCTAAGTCCACGGCCAATACCAAGAGCAATATTCATGCGTCTTAACCAGGATAGTTGGCATCCTTCACCATCTATACACAAATTCAAATCTCATCTTTTAGAAATCATAGCAGATGAAAGTTATCAATAACTTTGAAGAAAAGAACATAATGAAACCTTCTGACTCACAATGAAGGTGCTCATAGAGTGTTCCGTTAGATGCATATTCAAAGACGAGCATCCTTGAAAATGGATCAATCTCTTTGCAATATCCAAGTAGCTTTGCGGTGTTCTCGTGATTTAACCTCCCCAAGTCTGCCACCTGAAGTGCAAAGAGTTTTCATATTAAAAATTCTTTGTGATGCGGAGCAAAGTTGGACAGATAACTAATTACCTTGGTCTGAAAGTAAAACTCAAAATAATTTGTCCATTGATCTTCTGAAATGCAGAGAGATATGACAGCAATTTCAGACCCATTCTTTATAGTGCCTTTATATACTATACTTTCTGGAGAAGAACCAATTATGTTGCTAAAATCTTCACATGCAGCCTCCAGTTCCTGTCGGCTAAACTTCAACACATTTTTCAACAGCTCACCATCTGTTAAGAAATCAATGAGAACTTTAACATAGTAAAAAGAATGTCAACCAGCTCTACTTATTTGTAAAGGCATAATAAGTAGTTATTTCCAACCTATTGTGATTGGTATCTGGTCCTTCCAACTTGTGGTTCCTTTCCTTGGTATACTGATACAGGGTTTCATCCTGCATCTTCCAAAAGCAGTGACAGTAGCAGTAATACAAAATATAATTACAAGAAGTACAGTAGCAACTTCCAGTATGAAAAGCCATCCAGGACGTCGAGGATTTTGACTCCCAGTTCCTTCATTTGAATTCTTATGTGTCTGTCGGGCTATACCATGGCTTTTTGCAGAGCTACCTAAAGTGCACAAAGAATGAATGAACACAAGACTCATGTTAGGACCAGTTAAAAGAGGTCGTGAGGCATCATATGACATCTGTTTGTTGCAAGAAAAACTTTTTTGAGGTAGGACTTCATATCAAAATAACCATGTCACATACCCAATAATTTTGTTATAAAATGTTCCATACCATCAAAGAATATGATATTTTGTGTGAAACTCATGTAACATGGTGTTAACGTGCATCAATTGTTAAAATTATGCTAATAAATTATTTAAGTTTTTTTTGTTGAGTTTCGTGTTCATAAGTAGCGATACAAATCCATGATTTTTCTTTTTGTCTGAAACTCACACCAAGTACATTAATACATGTTCATGTTGTTTAGGATTTCTGATTTACAGTAACAGATTTAGCATTTCAAGAGAAATGGAGGATGAAGGTCTGTTAGAGATAAAAGATTGTTACAAGGGCCAACATATATCTCGATGACAAGATGTCACTATAATTTGCCAAGAGGTCCTGTCGTTTCAGTAACATAACCAATTAACTGGTATTCTTCCTGCTCAGAACAGGTCAAACTAGCCAATTAATTGAACATCTATCCTATTAGTCGATGTTTTCTCTACAAGCACGTCCAATCTTCCATCAAAAGAGAGTACAGTACTACAACAGCAAAAGCTTGTTTCAATTCCTCAGTATCAACTAGAAATAGTTCATGTACATGATAAATACCAAGATGAAATTGAGTGAATTTCCCATACATTTATCAATATTTTAGTTCTTCCAATAGAAGAGAGGAAGAAAGCACCACCACGGGGTCCTTACAGGGTTTCGTAATAAATAATAATATTACCAAATTTTTATAATCTACGTTGACATATCTCCCAATTTATAACTGAAGCACATCAATTGTGGAATGCAAAAACACTTCATTCATGTGTCAAATTAGCCACCTATTTTTGGATCATATGACTAAAACAAATATATATATATATATATATATATATATATATATATATATATATATATATATATATATGTTATGGATTGTCTAATGGTATGCATTTACAAAACTCGGCACTATTCTTACATATTTGAGAAGACCGCTGCAAGACAGAATAATGATCCTGTAAGCAATTTCCCTGGAAACTTGACCTGAAGTAACATCCCATAAGATCTAGTTATGGTCCGCAAATGCATATCGAACTCATGTCAAATATATGAAACTATAGTTGTTGCACCTTGGAAGATACTTTAGACATGCCGGAACATTTCCAATAAAAAAGTTGTATGAGAAATCTCCAACTCTTAGCCCAGACAATTGGCACAGACCATTTCCATCTATGTTTGGCACAAACCTGAGTTGATGAAAGGACAACAATAAATTAACAGGGCAGAAGCTAATAGTGAGACTCGAGACCAATAATACTGAATTTTAAAAAGAACATTGTTATATGACTGTAGCTTCTCGCTAACAAATTCAATCTATAGAATCAACAATCAATACAGAAAACATTATCTCATATGTAAAATGTTAAGGTTCTAAGACTGCTATAAAACGGAACTTACACTCCATTGGAAGCAGGCAACAACTTTGTTATGTTTCTTCCAGGAATGAATCCATGGAGTCTATTCCTGTCTAATCTCAGGTGAACGAGATTCACAAGTTTAGCGAGCTCAACAGGGACATTACCAGTGAGCCCATTCGAGTGAAGATCTCTAAGAAGCAATCAAGAAAAAGATCAAAAAGACATGACTGGCAAAAAAAAATAGCAGTATATGCATTTTTCGGACAATCCAGTTCCTACATTTTAGTAACGCTAGTCAAGTCCCCAACTTCCGGAGGAATCGAACCGGAGAGGCGATTCACGTTCAAGTCCAACACAGTAAGATTTCTCAGCAGCCCAATCTGCTTCGGTATAGTACCGAGAAACAAATTGTTGTCCAAGATTCTGCAAATGGAGAAATGTTACAACAGGAAAAAAGAAAAGGGATTATTTAGTTTTAAGATCTCGTATACTATTCAAAATTTGTAATTAGGTCTCTATATGGATTTGGGTTCGCCCCGACGGTTGACTTAGGCTGACCATCCAAAATGGAGATTTAAACGTAAATTTTTGAATATTATGGAGACCTAAACGAGATCTAAGGATCAGCCCAAGGCAACCATCGTCAGGATAAGACCCAAGCCATCTTTTGGACAATATGGGACCTAAACTCAAAATTTTAATATTATGCAAGACCCTAAAACTAAATAACAAAAAAAAAGTAACAATTTCTAGACAAATCAACATAACAAAATGTATGTAACAACTTTACGTACAGTTCTTGCAGGGAACTGAGGAACCCGAGCTCCGGCGCGAGGAATCCTCTCAAGGATGAATTGGAAAGGTTTCTGCAGCAGTAGAAGAAGAAGAGAGTATGAAGTAAGTTGTTAAAAATAGTAATAGAAAATTGGTTTTTTTTTTCTTCCTTCTTCTTCTTCTTCTGAGAATGAATTCTTACAGCGAGAGCACGCGGTCGTGCGAATTGGAGCAAGTGATTCCGGACCAGCCACAAGGGTCCCCGTCCAGTGCATTCCAATCGGATAGGAGCGAGAGGGGGTCTTCAAATATGGCCCTCTTGAAGGCTGTCAGTGCCCAAACTGAGCATTGCCAAGAAACTCATTTTAAGAGCCAAGAACTCAATTCTCTCAACATAAATATAAATATGAAGAATGCATATATAATACCTTCATAGTGAATGTAAGAATCTGAAGGCACAAAGAGGAGGGGGAGGGGGAGGAAGAGGAGGAGAGAGAACCCAGATGCTAGTCTCATGGTAGAAAGACCTCTGATGGTCTTGGGATTACAGTGCTGCTGTCATTAGAGAGAGAGAGAGAGAGAGAGAGAAAGAGGATGGTATGGGATGGAATCAAGAAAATGGAGGAGGAAGAGGAGGAAATGGGAACAATGGCAATTATGAGGAGGGGACATATTTGAATTTAAGAATGTTAGGATGGAGTTAGACCCACATTGATTCAAGCTTTGGTGAGGAGGACCACAACCCAGAGAGAGAGAAACAAAGAAACAAAGAATCAGAGGAAGGAAAGACAGGGTAGAAGCTTGGACCGACAGTTTCAATGGATGTCTACTTTTATCTTTTCTTTGATGGTCTATGCTCTAAGGTTATTTTCTATTTTTTGTATTTTCAAGTATCTTTATGTTATTAACTTTTGAATTATATATATATATATATATATATATATATATATATCAATCAGAAAATTTACTGTAGCGAAATAAATTTATATTAAATTCATGCAAATGAAACAAGTTTGTAAAATTTTGAAAAAAATACAGTCCGCCAACAGTGTTGGCGGAAAACACAACTGCTGTACACGTAGGCAGAAAAAAAAATTAAAGTGGGGCTCACAAGCCAATTTTCGCCAACACTGTTGGCTGAAATTGCCCTCCCCCCACCCCCCTCCTCCCAATTTCAGCCAACTGTGTTGGCAAAAATTGGGTGTGGGGGCCCACGGGTAATTTGATTGGTTCGGTTCGGTTTGTTTAGTTGGATGGGTTTGTTTGGTTGGTTTGTTTTAATTAGTTTTATTTTTGTTTTATTTATTTAGTTTAGTTTTGTAATTAGATTTAAGAAAATTTAATTTGTTTTGTTTTGTAATTAATGAAATAAAATTAAAATAAATTAGTTGTAAAGAAACATTAGGATTTTTTTTTTAAATGGTTTGATTTATTTAGAAATTTGTATAAAAAATGTTACTTAAAGAAAAAAAGGTTATTGCAATGTTTGATTAAAAAAAAGTAAATAAAGAAGAATAAAATAAAATAAAAACTAGTATTTATTTGTCTGATCTAATTTTATGTTTATTTTAATGGTTTAGTTTATTTTAATGGTTTGTCTCCTCCAAATAAAAATTAAACCAAACCAAACCAAACCAAAATTCACATTTCAAACCCAAATAAAAAGTAAACCAAAATTCAAAACAAAAGTAAATCAAAAAAATAAAAATCCAAAACAAAACTAAATAGAAAAAAAATCTAAACATAACTAATTAAAAATAATAATAAAACAAACCAAATAATTAAACCAAAGCAACAAAAACAAACCAACCCAAACCATCCAACCGAACCCGTGGGCTCCACACCCAATTTTCGCCAACTATGTTGGCTGAAATTGGGTGGTGGGGGGGCCCAAGGGTTCGGTTGGGTGGTTTGTTTTGGTTCCTTTGGTTTAATTATTTATTTTGTTTTATTAGGTTTTTTACATAAAACAATTAATTTAAATTTTTCAAATTTTTTTGGAGGTCGAATCATCGTTTTAAATCCGTGGGCCCCCACACCTAATATAAATTAATTTCGCTACAGTAAATTTTAAATATTCGAAAAAAAGGACCGAAAGTAAAATTTGGAGGTCAAAACATCTTTTTTGCGATTCTGAAAATTTAGGAAGTTCGTAAAACGTTTATCCCGTAGTACTTTTCGATACGGTCATTTTGGCACAAACTGAAGCTTGTTTCGATCTCCCAGTCAAAAGTTATGATACTTTAAAGTTTTAAATTTAATATATTTGCTTGTAACATGTGCGTCTTGCTCCGACTAAATTTTTTTTCTACACGATTTGTGTTACTCTCGTCGAAAACATACAAATCGACTTATTGTTTAACGAAAAACGGTTACAAAATAAGTAGGCATGGCCGCTCGAAGTCTGCTCGACGGCAGACGTAATATTCTTACGACAGATTTTTATTATTATTATTTTTAACGTATGTTAACGACGAGAAAATTAACGATAGAAATATAATATTTAAAAATATAAACGTCAAATTGATATTTTTTTCGTAATTTTTTTAACGTTTATGCTTTAGATAGAATTTATACAAACTACCAAAACAAATTTCCAAAAAAATTATTTCTAAATTTTTCTTTCTAATTAATTAATTTTAAATTTATTTCGTTAAAACAAAATTTCTTAAATCTAATTACAAAACAAAACTAAATAAATAAAACAAAAACATAACTAATTAAAACAAACCAACCAAACAAACCGAACCGAACCGAATCAATCAAATTAACCTGTGGGCCCCCACATACAATTTCCGCCAACACAGTTGGCTGAAATGGGGGGGGCCAATTTCAGTCAACAGTGTTGACGAAAATTGGCTTGTGGGCGCCACTTAAATTTTTTTTTTTTCCTGATTACGTGTACAACAGTTGTGTTTTCCGCCAACACTGTTGGCGGACTGTGTCTTTTTTTCAAATTTTTGCAAACTTGTTTCGTTTACATGAATTTAATATAAATTTATTTCGCTACAGTAAATTTTCTGATATATATATATATATATATATATATATATATATATATATATATATATATATATATATATTAGTCATTGGGTCTAATAAAAAAAAATTAATAAAGGTAAATCAATTAAGAATGCTCAAATGAGTCTTATCTAGAGGAATTAAATAAATGGACGATTCCCTATAAAATTGGTTGGTTCAACTCTAAGTCACTCATAGCCATTAAAACTATGGAAAGAACTTTTCAGATAAATGATACCGAACTCTCTCTCTCTCTCTCTCTCTATATATATATATATATATATATATATATATATATACTCGGTTTTATAATCTCCAATGAAATGTAAAATTATCCGTGTAAATATCTCAACTATAATTAAACAACTTAAATTCCTAACAGAGTAGACAAAAAATATAAAATGACAAAAATATCCTACATTTATTATTATTATTATTATTATTATTATTATTATTATTTTCTCTCTCCTATTCTCTTTTACTCCTCTCTCTCTCTCTCTCTCTCTCTAGATCCGTCTACCCCGACCACCACCACCATCACTACATGTCTTCTCGAGCTCTTCCTCCGCGCCAGATATGCGGAGGTCGAGCCACTCTTTCGTCGTTGATCGACCATGATGTGCATCATCGTGCGTCGTGGACCCAGTCGACAAACCTAAAACGTCGCCATCCCTATTCGAGCTTCTCCTTATCGTTCTCCTTATCTTATTTTGTTGGATTTGGTGACTCTCTTTCTCTATTTAGAGGGATATTAGATAAATCAAAAGAACAAAAGTCTCCTCTTTCTTGATTTTCAGGCATTCTACTACTCCTCTTTTATTTGCAATTTTTTTATTTTTATGTGGTTACTTTCTAATCATTGGCAGAAAAATTTGTTCTTTTCGCGGAAGAACAATAGTTGTGCTACCTATAGTCATGGGCAAATTCAACACATGAATTCTTGTTATTGGAGAAAATATTTCAAAGGTCGCAATTTTTTTTTTCTGCTAACGATCTCATTTTTATGTGGTTAAGTAGAAATATTGTCTTTGTGTTGATTGAAAGCAATTATTGATCTTTATGAGGAAGAACAAACAATTTTGTTTACTGAAATCATGGATAAAATCAACAGATGTTGTATTTTTTTTTTTCTTTGTTTCTATGTTAAAGATCCAATTTTCTTTGATGGGTTCATCTTAGTTTCTCTTGATCTTTTGTTACTTTTCACTTTTTCATGTTCTATAAGGTTAATTAGGAAGATGGAGGTGAGGTTGAAGAATAATAATTAAGATTAGGACTTTATGCAGGGAAGAATAATAATTAGGGTTTGTATTTTATGTGGAAAAAATGGAGGTAAGACTGAAGAAAGAGTGATAAAGCAAAAGAAATTAGGATTTGGGTTTGCTTGTATTTGGTGTAGGCGAAAATGAAGAAGAGAGGAAACTTCATCTCATGGCTGTCACTAAGAAGAGGATAATGTAATTTGGTCCAAAAATATCTTTTCTTTTGTGTTAGAACGGAAAAACTAACACATGATTAAAAGAGGATAACGATTTAAAAATATTCAACAGTTGAGAATATTAATTGGTATAATATTAAAATTTAAGGTATTAACTTACAATTTTTAAATAGTTAAGGTATCAAGTTAACAAAATTGACTTCAAAACTTTAGTGAGGTGAGAGAAAAACTGGAGCAATTTGACAATTTTTTTCTCTTTCCTTTGGTTTGTTCTCTATTTCTTACCAGATTTACTTTTTTATGTGTACAGTGAACCTAACGGTAACATGAATAAAAAATGCCCCCAGCTTGATTTTGAATTCTTGAATTATGGCTTGGTTGGTAACGCATAGTTTTTAGACAATAACTTGAGACAATATACACCCACATGACTTGTCATAGAAAAACATAAAAATCTTTTTAATCCGCTAATTTGAAATATTACGAGAAGCAAACTGGTTCCACATGTAGCAACCAGCAAGTGCGAAAAAAAATGAAACACTAGATGTACAAATTATTCTAGGTGTCTTCTGTGTATTTTTTTTCTGACTTTTTAAACAAATATCTTCTTAATTTTTAAAACTCGGTCATCAAAATCAGTTAGATTATATACATCTCATTCCTTTTTTTTAAGATCTAAAAAAAAAAAAAAAACACTTTCACTATTAGTAAAATTCACGCTTTTCAAATATCTACTTGTACCATCAAAATCTGTTTTGATATAACATAAAATAATTTAAAATAAATTTATTTTTGATATGGTGAATATTTATTGTATTTAGAAGTGTATAATTATTAGTGTTCAATAATTATGTTAGTAAAAATATGAATAATTTACATATTAATTTAAGCATGATCGGAAGTGAACCCTGTAAATTTTGTATTATATATACAATTGTTTATACTTTCAACCGTTGCGTATAAAATCACCATAAAATTACAATCAATTTTACTTCTTACTGAAAATGAAAAAGTTCCCAATGACACCTATACTTTAACTTTTCTCTCTCATTAAAAGAAAGCAAGGTCCACATTGAATCAAGACAGCAACATAAAGTAATGCATGTACTATGCTACTGTGTAAGTGCATCGACATCACAAAAAGAATACAGATAGATCATTATATATTAAACTAAACATTAGTATTAATTTTATTTTTGACTTTTAAGGACATCTCTAACCCTATTGTCTTGTAATATGTTATAATATGTTATGATTCCTGAGCAGCATAAGACATAAACCAATATCTTTTATAGATGACAAGATTATATATACAAAATATAATAAAATAGAAAAAAAATCTTCAATACAAAAGTAATAAAATTATTACGATGCTTACTTCTTCTTTTTTAACTTCTAAGATATTTTTTCTATTTCTTTTAAATATTTTTTATTCATAATTGATGGCACTGAAAGTGAAGACATTATCAAATATATTATCTAGAATTAGACAACAATTTTATAATTTTTGTCATGTAAATTTTACAATTTATTTTGACAATTATATTGAAAAAAAAAATTAAATAAAATTTTGTTATTTCTATGTGACAACAATTTTTTTACAAAGTCACAATAGTGCTGGAGATGCTCTCAGAACTCGAATAGTATATTATGTATATATTCTGACAAGTCTATCTGCCTAATAGTATATATTTGTCGAGATAAAATTAGAAAGGAAAAATTTATGAATTTGGGAGGATATATTTTCCCTTAAACAAATCTCTGACCTCATCACTGCCTAATACACCATCTCTGGCAATATAGTTTAATAATCGAAGTTTGCGCGTTGCTGATGATTCGGAATTTAATCGCATTATGTTGTGTAATTAGTCTCTACCTATACACATTGATTAATTACTAGACTAATAATTATTGTGGTTGTTCATCAATCTTTCTCTCTTTCTTAATCATAAATTATTGGAGGAATTGGGACAGTTATAGTGATATACTTCTGTTAGATAAAAATATTAATATTATTCAATATTAGATTAAAAATTAAAAACTCTCTTATGTAAGCATCGTTAAAAATTTATTAGTAATATTTTTAAAATATATTAGTGGCACTGAAATAATATTAATATCCTCAGTCTAATATAGAATAATATCAAAAAAACCCTATATTTTTTAAAAAAATGATCAATTTTCATCCTTGTGGAGGCCTAACATGTGACGAGGAATAAAGTAATCCTTGATGTGGTCAGGTCTGGGATGTTAGAATAAAAATAAAGCAGCTCCACACAATGGTCTACTTTTATTGTTATTTTTTTTGTAACTACAAGTCCCTCAAAACTTGCTGATTTAGACTTGAGGACCCCGAATTTTATTATTCTTTGGACAAAGATCACTCGAGAATACAATTTAGGAATCCGAGACATGCAACGGAGAAGTATCAACCACGTCAATTCCAACAAAGATACAAATATTGTTTCTTTGGATACAAATCACTCAGAGAGTACATTTTAGGAATATGAGACGCACAACGGAGAAGTGTCGACCACCAATCCCAGTAAAGATAGGAATATTGTTCTTTGATAGAGATCAGTTTTGAGAATACATTGTGTAGGGCTTCGAGATGCGCATAAGCATCGACCACCAATCCAACAAATATATGAATAGTAGACTATTCGTCATTAAAATTTAAAATTATTTTAACAACAAACTAAAAAAGTACAAAAAAATTCTAAACAGACGATTTAACTATATTTTTTGATTCTGGAAGATGACAATGGACAAAGAGCTCTGCAGTGACTCTTTTATTCCGTTGACGGTCCAATACGGGAGCGAGGAGGCTCTTCTCTGTTCTCACTCCTGTGCCTGGGGGTGGTATGGTCTCTCTGAAGCAGAAAAAGAAAGCCAACCTCTAGAACATTTAAGTTGCTCCTATTTATAGCCATCATGCTGATGGGCCATAGGTGCCGCAAATGCCTCTGTTTTGTGGCCGCATAGGGCTCCTTCAACAGAATGCGGTTACAACTGTAACCGCATGCCATGGACAGATTGTCACGTGGTCTTGGTTGAGATATGTTGTTGAAGAGATCTCGGGGTGGTTGCGTGTGTGACTTTGTCAGCTTGACACGTAGTCGGCACTGATTGCACGAGAAATCATCTTCGGTTGTAACAGAAAGATTCTGCAAGTCGAGAGCTGTCACCCTCACTTTTCCAAATGAGGATAAATTAGTCATTTGGCATAGTTATTTTATTTTAGTGATTTAATAATAATTGGGTGCTATTTATTTAATTGTGTATTGTACTATTTATTTATAGTTAGTGGGCTAGCATATTATTTAGACTTGACACAAGTGAACCCAATTAGACTTGTCATGACAACAATTGAGCCCAACATGGAATAGGCTCATTGGGTCCATTCCCTCTAGCTAATTAGAAGGATTAGCCTAATTTGCATTAGTTTGAAAGTTTTCCCAAAATAGCCATTCCTAAATTTTACTCATAACCAACTAGTAGGGGCAAATTAGACATCGACAATTGCTTGGGAGAGGAAAAACTAGGGACCAGCCACTATAGGAGCCTCTTCTCTCTCTCTCTCTCTCTCTCTCTCTCTCTCTCTCTCTCTCTCCTCTTCATTTGTGCATTCATTTCTAGATTCCCAATTTTCTAGATCCCAAATTCACTTCATCCTTCCACCAATTTACCTCATCTATCTCCCATTTCATCAAGCAAGAAGCATTGGAGCTTGGATTTGCAAGGAGCACTTGAAGAAAGATGATTTGACAAGGACATCGTGTCCTAATTGTGTCCATTGAGCATTTTATTGGGAATTCATCTCCCAATAGGTAAATTCTGAATCCAACCCTTAAATTAGGCTCTAATTTATGTATTTAACCGTTAGGAATCATCCCTTGGCTTAGGGCTACCCATAGGATCAAGAATTAAGTCGTATGACTTGAATTGTGAAAGTTACATGATAATTTGTGTCCAAATAGGAAGAATTACCAGATTGACACATCAATCGTGTGTCATGAGACCAATTAGATCTAATTAGACTTAGATCGGGATTGAGGGACTAGATACGTGTCCACAATTGGATACAAGTAGGTCGTATCACGATATATTGTGATACGAAGCTCAATTTTGGATATTTTGTGCAATTACTCCCCAATTCTCATTTTAGCAAGTTACTTTAGTTGTATTATGATGTATTATATATCTATAAATAATAATTGTAGGGAATTATAGCTTTTGACATTTGAGTTGGACACGTATCATGAGTTTCTCAAGTATACACTATATGTGTTTGACTAATTGATACTAGAGCACATAAATACATAGGTGTGTGTTGTATATGTGAACTGTGCACTATATCAGTAAGTAGTTCAGTGCCTTTGTGTGTATCAGCATTCAGTGGTCAGTGAGTAAGGGGTGTTTCTGATATGGAGTATATGGTATGTGGGTTCAGTTGTTAGAATGGGAAGCAGTGCTTGGTGCTCAGGCCTGTGACTGCACAAGAGTGTATCGCTATTGGAGGTTATACAGGCAGTGGCAGCAACTATAGTTGTTGTAGGTGAGCATGGTGTTGTGTGTGTGTTATTTGTGGGTGTGAGAAGGTGACACACACATTTATGCATGTGTGTGTGTGTGTGTTGATATCTGATTGGTGTGCAAGTAAAGGGGGGATAGCTGAGTATGCGTGATATTGGTTGTGTGTGTTTAGAGTATCACACAGGTGTGAGGTTATGTGCAGTTCTTTGCAACTGAGGAGTGGTGCAGGTCAGTTGGTAGATGAAGTGGTGGGTTGTGCATCAGGTATTTGACAGTGGGATGTTGGATGTTCAGTTGGGTATTAGAGGAAAACAACACATGGCAGTAGGGTGTTGAGGGGTGTGTCGTTTGTGTGACTAAGGGAATGGAAAACACGTGGGTTTGAGACTGATACACACAAGTGTGTATCAGCAAGAGGAAGAGAGGGGCAATACATCGGGTTATGTGTGGCAGTGGAGAATTAGCCTCTGTGCAGCAGTAACATGAAGAGTAGTTGAGGCAGTAACTTGAGAGGGGCAATACATCGGATTTAATACCTTGGATACCTGGAGTTGGTTGGGTTAATGAGGAGAAGAAACATCAGTAGAGCACAAGTGTACTGCTATAAGAGCAGTAGCATATATACAGCAAGGTGTGTACAAGGGGGTTTCAAATCTGAGATATAAGGGTGTTGGTATATGTATCAGTTATTGATACATGTATCTCAGTAATTTTGGGTTAGGTATTTATACAGATGTTTCTTAATGTCAATTAATGCATGTTAGTGATATAAGTTAGTGAGTTATCAATAGTGTATAGTTAGAAGTCACTAGTTAGTGATAACCATGTTAGTTAGTATATAGTATTAGTTACCAGTTAGTGTATTAGGTTAGTGTTATGTTAATATCAGCTAGTAAGTTAGTTTGTATCAATGAATGTTAGTATCAAGCCTAGGCTATTGGTTAGTTATACTAGTTAATGTAGGTATTAGCTAGTTTTACTTAATTAGTGACCAATTTAGACCAATGGACTGAGTGTGGACCTAGAAGTAGCTAGTTGACTTAAATTGACCAAATTTGACCTAGTTTAGCTAGAATAATCTAGTATTGACCTAGAAGCATATTAGTGCATTATTTAACTCTTTCCTCTCATTACACTATTTGACATGATGTCACTAACACAATTCCAGAATAGGGATATTTTCGTCTTTTCATTATTTAATTTAATGTGTTAATATTGCATGATAATTATTTATATTTATTATTGTGATTTTATTTAATTGTTGCTCCTTACCGTTGCTTCGATATTTGGAGCGCTACCCTAGCTTTTGACTTCCAACAAATTTTACAACCTTGTCCTAGACATGCCTGCCTTCTTTTCTGACCTTTGTGTAACTTATAATATGCTCACTTGTGCTACATTTTAGTCGCACAATATTCGTCGCAAACGTCTATATTTAATTCGATATAAAATTTAACTTTGTATCCTTGTGCGTTCCAATCGAAATTGGAGACACAATCTCGACCCATTTTGAGCAACGCAAATTAGGTAATATTCTATTCTGAGTCTTCTATGTTCATGACACTTGTGTCCCACCTAATTTTAATCTCATTTACTTCCAATTAATTTTAGAATACCATTTACATTAATTTTAATTAAATTGGTGTAAGGACCCAACTTGACCCAAAACTAGACCCAACACCAAACCAAACCTCCATTTACACCCTCAAGTCTCATACTAAACACCACACATCCTTTTCAACCAATACATCACACCAAACATGGTGTTTTCCCTCATTAAATCCCAAAACCCACTTCTGTGCAATTTTCCAATTATTGGGGGCTTATTTATAAAAGCGCAATGATGTGTCACCATCCCATTGGTCAAGACCAATGAAGAAATTAACCCTCCTCCCTTTGACCGGTTCAACCCTCTTTCTCTCTCCTCTTTTTGGTTATACCCCATCCTTCATGAGCAATCATGGTCATCCATTTAAAATGGAGCCATCCTCACCATACAATACCTTCACCTATATATATATATATATATATATATATATATATATATATAATCCCTCATAACCCCTCTTCCAATGCAAACCCCATCCCCATATGTACTTGGCCGGCCCTAAACCCTAGGCTACCATCATCATCATCTCCCACATGCAAAATACCTCCCTATTAATTTTTACATCACCACCATCCCTTTTCATAACCAAAACCCTAACTTATACTCATCTTCTTCACCTCCTCCCTCCGGTGAACCCGACCCCGCCGGAACCCGGCCTCCTCCCCGCCTGCACCTTTCCCTCGACCGAAAGCCCACGCCGGAGCCGAAGCAGCCGACCGTCGATCCTAAGTCGATGACCCGCCTGTTCACGCCTTCACCACCTCCCTCTCCTCCTCCCTGCATCCCGATCACCACCCTCACTTGAACCATAACCCGATCGCCTGAGAACACCCCGGCCGCCGTTCTCTTCCACCTCCCTCTCCTTCAGCCGCCTGAACCCCGCTGTCCCCGACCATGCCTGAACGACCGCCGAGCCCAGCCGGCCATCCTGACTTCCCTGGCCACAGCTCCCAGCCACCCCCACCGTTCACCTCTCCGCTTGAACCATCGTCATCTCCCCCAACGCCTCACCCGACTCGACTTCTCCCGTCGACTCCTCCGCCGGATCCCTTCTCCGCTTGTACCTCTCTATCCCGAGCACTTCCCTCCTTCTTCCGATGATCTCCCTCACCGCCAGTACGACCACCACAGTCCCCCGAGTCCTCCACCGTGACAGCACGACTCCGTCCACAACCACCAAACTTCTCCTTCTTCTCTTCCCCTCCGACAGCCTCGCCTTCAACGTCATCATCATCTTCATCATTACTATCAACATAACCACCATCATCATCATCATCATCAATCATCAACATCATCATCGTCATCATCATCGTTATCATCATCGTCACCATCGTCGTCGTCATCGTCGATCTCGTGCACGTTCACGCCCGTGCAGGTTCGTTCCTGCCCTCCTTCATAATTTTATGTACGTATGTGTATATGTATTCAAATAGGTATATGTATGTATTTGGTATGTATAGTATATGTATTCCATTAGTATATGTTTAATAGGTATATAATTGGTATATATATATACATATATATATAGTATATATATTCAATTAGTATACATTTGGTATATGTATATTATTCATTGGTGTATATATATATATATATATATATATATATATATATATATATATATATATATATATATATTGTATATGTGTTTAATTGGTATATATATAAATTGTAAGTAATTAATGTTATGTGCTAGATAAGACTATGTATATTTATAGATGTACTAGGAGACCTAGTATTAATTACGGATATTCCTTAGTTACATTGACCTGTGACCATATAAATTATTAGAAGACTGCCTTATGTACACTGACGTACTGGCGAGACCCGTGTTATTTTGACTGTCTGATCTTGTACAGCAATTACAGACGCGACACCCGCGCAATTAGACGCACACTTTGACCCTGTTAGTTGACCACTGTCGTACCTAGCGTAGCCCTGAGTTCAGTGTATTATGATTGTGTGTTAGTGTAATGACTGATACAATATTATTATTAAATGCTGTCTTTAGAACTGTTGGATTATTCAGACAAGACCTCGAAAACCTGACATTGTTATTGCCAGCAGCAGGACCCCAGACGAGTACTTTCTCTGACAGTTTTCATTATGTTGATTATCTCTATAATTCTAGTTGTATAGCGTACATGATTATGATACTATTATATACACGAGTTGGCATCATCGAGACCTGTCACGAGTAGTCATGATTGGGATCCATCGTGCTAGCTAGGGAAACAGGAAAATATTAGTAGATTATGTGATCATACCCAACTCTACTTGCATCATAGCTCACCCATACCTCACGTCGGTGCAGCCTGGCCATTATATGCCTCATAGCCTGTTACATGTGATTAGCCTGACTATTGCTTGCATCATAGCTATCCGGATGGTTAGCCTGATCTTACATGAATCATAGCTAATCATATGTAACAAGCCTGATCAGTCCCAAGCCGATCACATGATATGCTAATATTTTACATACTTAGCTAGATGTTCTTGACATGTATCTCTAGTATATTGATCTAGCGTTCCTTATATTCTAGTTATTGTTCTAGCATCCACTCATATTCCAGTTTATGGTTCTAGTATACACTTGTATTTCTGTTCATTGCTAGTACCATTGATGATGACATATGCTCCAGTATTTCTATTTTTAGTATATTCATGCTCACCAATATTTTTTATTTCTAGTACATATATCCATCTTGTATTTCTTTACACTGTATTATAGTTTTTGTCAATATACATGGAACTGTTGTCAGTGCTTGTACTTTGCTCCAATCCTGACTGGATATTTTTTTCAAACTGTGACATAGAGGACTTATTTCCGGCATACTTGGAGATTTGGATGTTATTGATTGCAGGTTAGACTATTTATTGTTGTTTAGACTTGTCTTGTATTTTATTTGTTTTCTTCGATATCTCATCGTGCTTAGTTATGTGATTGAGTATTCCATATTATATTGTGATATCTGTGTCTCCTTATAGAGTTGGATATTCGTGTGAGATTGATTAGATATTATTGTGACTTAGACAGCGTTCTACCGCCGATGCTACGGCGTAGGCTGGACGTACCCACGTACTTGTGCCCAAATTCCTGGTGCGGGTCGTAACATATTTTTAGTGGTGGCCCATACAGGTCTAGCTTCGCAAATTGTGCGATATCGTGGTAGTACGATGTCTTAGTTGTATTACTGCGTGCTTGCGATAGGATATAGGACATAGGATACTAGAATGAGAGCGGATACTTAATCACAAATTATTTGAGAGATTCCTGGGATGACCCTTGAGAATCTTATTATAATTTCCAATTTAAATCTTTTCCTTGTTACCGTCCGTTCTCACTTGTTGTTATTAAAATCGATTCTTGTTGATCATATGTTAAATTTAATTTTTGGTGTCATTGTTGAGTTTGATTTCATATCGAGATAAACTTTACAGACTAAAATTTACGGTATCATCTAATGACATATGTTGATGAGGACAGTGAGAAAGGTAAAACGTCTACTATGGTTATGGAGCCTAGAGTTTATCGCAACAACATTAGCTATCGTGGCAAAAACGTAGGAACCTGACTTCGGATGTACATATCTTAGTTATAAATTTAGAGTTTCTCGCAGCCATACGGGTTGGTGTGGCGAGGATTCTAGATGACATGATTATAGAGTTGTATACCTTAGTTATGGAACCTATCGTTTATCGCAGCTATGCTTACTGGCGTGGCGAGGATTCTGAGTGTTATGATTTCGGACAGACGTATATGATTATCAGGTTGTATTTTAAATTAGTTCTTAAAGTATCATCTCAAGACTTATCTACTTCTGTTATTACAGGACCTTGTTCCATCATTTTCTTTGCTAGCAATAGAGATATCTTCAGTCCTTAGTCCAGTTCCTTTGAGCTTTATTTCTTAAGGATCCTTGTTAGTGTGATAATTGGTAACTTGTAATTATGTCTGTATCTTGTATTAGTGTTGACTGAGTGTGACTTGTGAGTTTATAAGTGTTTCTTGGTTGGACATGTGAGCAGTAGGCATCAATCTAGAGTTAACCCATAGCGTAGTGCCTTATGGCAATAGTTCTATAATAGGTGCCATTGTAGTTAGTATTGGTACTATAAGTAGAAGGAGGAGTAAAGAGTATCAGATGGTTCCAAGAGTTAGTATCAAGCCAGCATGCCATTCCTGGATAGTCATGAATTCATGTAGTTGGGTGATCCACGTAAAGATGAAAGTATCGAGGAAATTGTATTAGAAATTAATGGAGCATGATATTCAATTTGATGATTGATTACTTGGGTGTGTCAAGAGTAAAGAAATATATATGCATAAAGGATTTTAATGAGATGTCATGAGTAGAGAAATATCAAGATTGGTCATGGAAGGTGTGAAGTGTATCACTGATTAGTGTACCAGTCTGTAAAAGATTTGAGAGAAGATACGTATACATCAATCGAGATATGGAACCATATGCCTGCCTTTGAGAGTGAAATAAAATATGTGTATTATAAAAAGTGCAAGTGATCATGAGTTCTGGTGAGTATGATTAGGTGATCTAAATAAGGAAGCTAGTGTTACTATATCAAGAGTGCTAGTGTTTCTATATCGAGGATTAGTTGAGCAATGTGCTAGTAACAGTAAGTACCTTGTGATGATAATTAAATTGGTGTATTTGTGTGTATCTTGTGTGTTAGAGACTGTGAGTATTTATATGTATACTTAGATAGATGTGGATTAAATTTATAATTTGAAGATTCGAAATGGATTTCAATTTTTAAATTTTGAGGAGTTGAGATTTTATGTTATTAAATTTTTGAGGATTCGAATTCAATTTAATAAACATAGTCAAAGCTATAAAGATTTTTGAAAGTGATTAAAATTTTATTTCAATATTTGAATATTTGACTTTTGAGGGAGGTATACACATTTTATTTTAAATCGTTGAGAAGTTAAATTTTGAGGATTTTATTTTGAGGATAAAATTTTATGGTGGGTAAGAAATGTATAATAGTATATGAGTGGATGAAGTGCATGTGTAAGGATCTGTTGGCTTGAGCATGCCTGAGATGGCATTACAAACTGACTTGGGTGTCCATCTAGAGTTGTATTAGAGAGAGTAATACTTAGTGTGTTGTGTTGCACTTGGTATACACTTGAGTGATAAGAACAACTAGTATAAACAATTGCAGTAGGTAAGAGAGTGTAAAACCCCATTCCTAAAAATCGTATATACTTTTTTTAATTATTAATTATTAATTTAATTATAGTAATTAGTGGCTAATTAGGAGAAATATATTTTTAATAATTTTTATTTTAGGTGTTGGTGCACTTAGGGGATTTATGGGACCGTCGGGAATTTTTATGAATTTATTTCATGTAGGAGACCCTTTGGACAGTTACTAGCTTAATGGTGTGCACAAATATATTTTTTAGAATTTTTTTATGTATTTATATATATGTACATTTAGGAGATTTATGGAGCAATTATAAATTTTCTCGAATTTATTTCATGTAGGAGACCCTTGAACAGTTGCTAGCTTAATGTTATGTATTGGTATAATTCTAGATTTTTTCTATGAGTATATACATATATATAAATATATATATACATATATATTTTATAGAAATTTAGAAAAGAAAAGAAAAGAAAAGAAAACTATTAATAACTAATACTATTCCTATTATTAATAACTACTATCCAACCCATTATTAACTTTGCTACTCCAACTAATCAGCTGAAGCAGCAACACCACAGCTGCCCCCCTTTGCAATATATATAGTCACAGCCCCTTTGTATTTTCTTTGTGAGCAAACCCCTTCCAATTCTAACAGAGACCCCCCACGACTAATTAAGCAACCGACCCTCCTTCCCTCTTTCTTATATATATATATATATATATATATATATCATTATTTATAAAATCCTAACCCTACAATCATCCAAACCATTCATCTTTCCATCTAGACCTAGAGAGCGCCGCCACCGCAGCCGGAGAACCCCACCAGGCCGTCCAAACAAACCCCGACGACCGCGACCCCGCGCACTGCAGATTCCCACAGCGTGGTACCTGTGTTCCGGAGTTGTTTTCCGTCGACTCGCTCAACCATACGCCGTCCCGTCTTCACCGGTATGCTCACCCCTTAACCCTATTCCATATTTGTGTGTTAGTAGACCTCGAACAACGCGTAACCATAGGCAAAAATATCGCCAAAGTTGGCGGAAACAGACCGAATTCTGGGATCGCAGAAAACTGCGGTGACCACCCATGTTGTCGAGTTCATATCTCCCACCACAGAGATCCGAATTCGATGATTCTTTTTGGTATGCGTAGACCACTTGACCTAGTTTAATTTTTGTTAAATAACCCTAGATTATTAATTATTGTAGATAGAATTAAATTGGTTGGAAAATTCCGCGAACCCACTTTTTCCAAATTTCTAAAAGTTGTGAAACGGAGCGCGCCCCGCCAAACGGGATCGCCCCGCCATGTACCAAGTGTACCGAACGGTATGCGCAGCATAACCGGATACGTAAAAATTTATGAAAATAAATTCGGACGCGTGTGTGCGCCGGAATCAGCCCGCATCCGCGGACAAACCCCGTGTCATAATTTTTGTGGAAGTCGCGTCCATTTTGTGCACGCTCATCAGATTGTGACGAAACTTACACCACTGGACTCGTGGTAACGCGCTGGTCCTGTGACCCAATTTTCATGCAATTCTGAGACAGTTGACCAAGTCGCCAATTGGCGGGCCCCACGGTTGACTTTTTAGGCAAATTTGTGTTTGGCCCATCGAAATCCACATTTGGATATACCGTTGGTTTCGTATTGACATCTAGAGTTGTTTGGCCTATAATTTGTCCTATTTAGAGACTGTTATCCTTGGCACACTTTTTGGTGCAAAGTGGGCCACATGTGGACCCCACTTTTATCCGAAATTACCGTTTTGCCCCTGTGTCCAAATTGGACGAAAAAAGTGTATTTTAGCTATTTTGCTTATTCTGGGAACGTTGGTGATATCTATTTCAGCATCCAGAGATATTTGTTCGGAGACCATAGCTTCTGATCCTGTGTGCTTGACTTCTGGACAGTACACCTTTCAGCTCTCTTACCAGGCAAGATACCTTGCCAAATTGCTTACAGTATTTTGCATGCTTAGTATATTTCAGCATATTTATTGCATTTCTGTTTATTTATTGCATGTGTAGTTTCTTTCAGTCATTACTATATATTAGATATGTTGACACACACTTGCCACTTAGTATCATGAGAGGACAATCATTAGGCGTATGGGCTTTTAACCACTCTGGTAACACCGTAGTCACAAGCACGCACTATGGTGATCATGTCCGATGGTCGCTACCCCCGAGGTATGTCGATTGATGGAGTCCGAGGGTCGCTACCCCCGAGGTATGTCGGCTGATGATGTCCACTGACGAGTGCATGAGTTATGAGGATTAGATCGAGTAGCCTACCCTTGCCCATACGTCGAAAAATTTTTCTCATTTGCATTCATATAGATTGTCTTGTACAGCGTACTTATTTATTTTTAAATAATATGCATGTTTACTGTATTCAAATTGGCTCATTTTTTTGTATCTTGTTACGTCCCTCTGAGGACCTGGTCCCCTGCTAGGTGTATCTGTTCTTGAGTATTTACAAGAGCGCAGATCCGGATGGTTATATATGTTTCAAGGATGTCTTCTCTCCGAGCCCCATGACTTTTAGCTTGTATTCTTATATTGTGTTTATTGTGTTGTACTTTTTCATTCGAGTTGGTAGTATATTTGTTTCCATCCAACTATCATCCTTAGATACTTATATTGAGATCTAGTTTCATAGATACTGGTTATTTATTTATATTTGATTTTCATGGATGAGATTTAGATTATATCCTGTGACTTGTGATACATTTTATACCACTTGTGGATTTGATATTCATATTAAAGCGTACGTATGGGTTATGGTTTCCATATATTGGAGTTGCCATATCCATGCGGCTGGCATGCTTACATGTTCTAGTCCTATGTATTTTGGGACTGGGGCGTGACAGAGAGCTAGTAATGAGTGTAATTATAGTAGAAATAGTGGTACCAAAGGATAGAGGTATCAAACTTTGGATGCATCATTAAACCTATGGTTGTGTTAGAAGGCTATGTTTTGTTCTTTATTACTTTTTTTTGTCTATTTGATTGATTAATTAATTTCTTAGTACCATAGCTTGTATCAATGATCTTCTTGCTAGAATGTAGTTAGTAGTACATCCTGACAGAGACAATAATATCATGACAAAGGAGACCATAACCATGCATGTTTCCTCTAGATTGTATATTGTATGACTGTAGGTAGAATTTTCTTGGACTTTGATTGTTGGGAGTTTGACCGTAGTGAAGAGTTAACGAAGAGGTTATGACTTGACAAAGAGAGACAAGGTACCTTAAATTTCGAGGATAAACATTAATTTAAATAAAGAGTTGAGAATTTAATAGGGCAGGATTGGCAATTTTGTTAAATCATTGATTTATATAAAGATTATGATATGATTGAATTTGTCATAAATTTTGAGGAATTTAAGGAGATTATCATTATATTTATTTGACTACAAGATATAAATTTATATTTTCTGTTGTATTGGAAGATTTCATAAGTTTTATATTGTTTGAGTATTGTGTGGGAAAAGAAATCGAGGATTAAGATCACTAATGTATTAGTGTTTGAATACAAATTTTTGGGATGAGATTTTAAATTTTATAAATATGCATTGATTGGATTTCAATTAGAGGATTGAATATTAAAGTTTTTGAGTATTTAGTTATGAACTTAAAATTTTGGAGGAGATTGTGATAAGAATGGAATTTGATTTTAAATTTGAAGATTTTTAGGAATATAATATCGATAGAAATTTAAATTTTTTGTGAAATAACAATATGGATTTATTTCATGATTATATGGTTTGATGAATTTAAATTTTAATGGAAAATAAATAAATAAATAAATACAACTATTGAGGATCTTAAATTTCAAGGACGAAATTCTTTTAAGGAGGGTAGACTTGTCACTACCACAATTCCAGAATAGAGGTATTTTTGTTTTTTTATTATTTAATTTAATGTGTTAATATTGCATGATAATTATTTATATTTAATTATTATGATTTTATTTAATTGTTGTGCCTTACCGTTGCTTCGATATTTGGAGCGGTACCCTAACTTTTGCCTTCCAACAAATTTTACAACCTTGTCCTAGACATGCCTGTCTTCTTTTTTGACCTTTGTGTAACTTATAATTATGCTCTCTTGTGCTACATTTTAGTCACACAATATTCGTCGCAAACGTCTATATTTAATTCGATATAAAATTTAACTTTGTATCCTTGTGCGTTCCAATCAAAATTGGAGACACAATCTCGACCCATTTTGAGCAACCCAAATTAGAGTAATATTCTATTCTGAGTCTTCTATGTCCATGACACTTGTGTCTCACCTAATTTTAATCCCATTTACTTCCAATTAATTTTAGAATACCATTTACATTAATTTTAATTAAATTGGTGTAATGATCCAACTTGACCCAAAACTAGACCCAACACCAAACCAAACTCCCATTTACACCCTCAAGTCTCATACTAAATACCACACATCCTTTTCAACCAATACATCACACCAAACATGATATTTTCCCTCATTATATCCCAAAACCCACTTTTGTGCAATTTTCCAATTGTTGGGGGCTTATTTGCAAAAGCGCAATGATGTGTCACCATCCTATTGGTCAAGACCAATGAAGAAATTAACCCTCCTCCCTTTGACCGGTTCAACCCTCTTCCTCTCTCCTCTTTTTGGTTGTACCCCATCCTTCATGAGCAATCATGGCCATCCATTTAAAATGGGGCCATCCTCACCATATAATACCCTCACACACACACACACACACACACACACATACACACACACACACACACACATATATATATATATATATATATATATATATATATATATATATATATATATATATATATATATATATAATCCCTCATAACCCCTCTCCCAATGCAAACCCATCCCCATGTGTACTTGGCCGGCCCTAAACCCTAGGCTACCATCATCATCATCCCCCACATGCAAAACACCTCCCCATTAATTTTTACATCACCACCATCCCTTTTCATAACCAAAACCCTAACCTATACTCATCTTCTTCACCTCCTCCCTCCGGTGAACCCGACCCCGCCGGAACCCGGCCTCCTCCCCGCCTGCACCTTTTCCTCGACCGAAAGCCCACGCCGGAGCCGAAGCACCCGACCGCCGATCCCAAGTCGACGACCCGCCTGTTCACGCCTTCACCACCTCCCTCTCCTCCTTCCTGCATCCCGATCACCACCCTCACCTGAACCATAACCCGACCGCCTGAGAATACCCCGGCCGCCGTTCTCTTCCACCTCCCTCTCCTTCAGCCGCCTGAAGCCCGCTGTCCCCGACTATGCCTAAACGACCGTCGAGCCCAGCCGGCCATCCCGACTTCCCCGGCCACAGCTCCCAGCCACCCCCACCGTTCACCTCTCCGCCTGAACCATCTTTATCTCCCCTAACGCCTCACCCGGCTCGACTTCCCCCGTCGACTCCTCCGTCGGATCCCTTCTCCGCCTGCACCTCTCCATCCCGATCACTTCCCTCCTTCCACCGGTGATCTCCCTGACCGCCAGCACGACCACCATAGTCCCCCGAGTCCTCCACCGTGATAGCACGACTCCATCCACAACCACCAGACTTCTCCTCCCCCTCTTTCCCTCCGGCAGCCTCGCCTTCAACGTCATCATCATCTTCATCTTTACTATCAACAACATCAATCATCAACATCATCATCGTCATCATCGTCGTTATCATCATCGTCACCATCATCGTCGTCATCGTCGATCTCGTGCACGTGCACACCCGTGTAGGTTCGTTCCTGCCCTCCTTCATGATTTTATGTATGCATGTGTATATGTATTCAAATAGGTATATATATGTATTTGGTATATATAGTATATGTATTCCATTAGTATATGTTTAATAGGTATATAATTGGTATATATACATATATATATATATATATATATATATATATATATATATATATATATATATATATATATATATATATATATATATATATATATATATACAGTATATATATTCAATTAGTATACATTTGGTATATGTATATTATTTATTGGTATATATATATATTGTATACGTATTTAATTGGTATATATATAAATTGTAAGTAATTAATTTTATATGCTACTTAAGACTATGTATATTTATAGATGTACTAAGAGACCTAGTGTTAATTACGGATAGTTCGTAGTTACATTGACCTTTGACCATGTAAATTATTAGAAGACTGCCTTATGTACACTGACGTACTGGCGAGACCCATGTTATTTTGACTGTCTGATCTTGTACAGCAATTACAGGTGTGACACCCGCGCAATTAGACGCACACTTTGACCCTATTAGTTGACCACTGTCGTACCTAGCGTAGCCCTGAGTTCAGTATATTATGACAATGTGTTAGTGTAATGACTGATACAATATTATTATTAAATGCTGTCTTTAGGACTGTTAGATTATTCAGACAAGACCTCGGAAACCGGACATTGTTATTGCCAGCAGCAGGACCCCAGGCGAGTACATTCTCTGACAGTTTTTATTATGTTGATTATCTCTATAATTCTAGTTGTATACCGTACATGATTCTGACACTGTTGTATACACGAGTTGGCATCATCGAGACATGTTACGAGGAGTCATGATTGGGATCCATCGTGCAAGCTGGGGAAACGGGGAAAAATTAGTAGATTATGTGATCATACCCAACTCTACTTGCATCATAGCTCACCTACACCTCACGTTGGTACAGCCTGACCATTATATGCCTCATAGCCTGTTACATGTGATTATCCTGACTATTGCTCGCATCATAGCTATCCGGATGGTTAGCCTGACCTTACATGAACCATAGCTAATCATATGTAACAAGCCTGATCAGTCCCAAGCCGATCACATGATATGCTAATGTTTCACACACTGAGCTAGATGTTCTTGACATGTATCTCTAGTATATTGATCTAGCGTTCCTTATATTCTAGTTATTGTTCTAGCATTCACTCATATTCCAGTTTATGATTCTAGTATACACTTGTATTTTTGTTCATTGGTAGTACCATTGATGATAACATATGCTCTAGTATTTCTATTTCTAGTATATTCATGCTCACTAATATTTTTTATTTCTAGTACATATATCCATCTTATATTTCTTTACACTGTATTATAGTTTTTGTCAATATACATGAAACTGCTGTTAGTGCTTGTACTTTGCTCCAATCCTGACTGGATATTTTTTCCAGACTGTGACATAGAGGACTTGTTTCCGGCATACTTGGATATTTGGATGTTATTGATTGCAGGTTAGACTATTTATTGTTGTTTAGACTTGTCTTGTATTTCATTTGTTTTCTTCGATATCTCATCGTGCTTAGTTATGTGATTGAGTATTCCATATTATATTATGATATCTATGTCTCCTTATGGAGTTGGATATTCGTGTGAGATTGATTAGATAGTATTGTGACATAGACAGCGTTCTACCGCCGATGCTGCGGCGTAGGCTAGACGTACCCACGTACTCGTGCCCAAATTCTGGGTGTAGGTCGTGACACATGATAATTTTCTAAATAGGATTGTGTGCCACCAACTTGGGCATCGAGATACACCATTTACTTAGGACCAGAGGCACGTACATCTCTCTGTTAGTTTTTATTTTATGATACTGTATATATCATTTGCTCTAGAACTGTATACTTGATTCAGACATAGTAGTTACACGGACTGGTACTTTATGGATCCTGTCAGGAGATGTTATCCCCTTACCGTATTCAACAGGTACTCCTTTATATGTATTTTATTATTTTTATCGGGTATTGATTATCGTGTACTTCGTGTTCACACACTGCTCGTGTATAATATGTCCATATTACTCATGTTCGTAACGTGTCGTGATCGGATCCATGAGTATTGGTTGGGGACGGGGGAGTAGTAGTTGGTTATGTGATCAAACCCTATTTACCTCATGTATATATCGATTATACAACCCACGTATAATCGAGTTTCCCTTTTTACCTCATGTTCAACCCAAGCCGATCACATGACGAACTTGTACTCTAAGATACAATAGTTAGTATTATCTATTTCCATTACTTGCAGTTATTTTATATTGTCTATTCTTTTCTTTCCAGTACATTGCATGTTTATTCTAGTTCATTTCTATTTCTTAGTTACTTGTACATCTTGTATTCTTTTCTATTACTTGTCATATATGTTCTACCATGTATTTGGAACTGCTTTTAGAGTTTTGTACTTTACTCCAATCCTGATTGGATATATATTTTCAGATGACTGGATAGTGGAGATGTATTCCACATATTACGGGCACAAGATAGTGAGCCAGTTGGAGAGATAACACCTCTAGTTCAGGAGGACGTAGCATTAGTCACCAAGGAGATTTAGTTTTACTTTTGACCTTGTATTTGACTCTTAAACTTGGCATGTATTATTATTTTGGACACTATGGTGTTGTGATTAGTTATTGGGCTTGAGATGTATTTGTGACTCTTGTATTTCTTTCCTTTATTGTGTCATTTCTTCCTCTAGTTTGATATTGTGATTGAGTATTGGTTTCATTATCATATACCATTATATTGTTCCTCCATTTGGAGTTAAGATGATATGATAAGTACCTTATATATTGTGTGAGATATTTAGATAGTATTGTTGACCTAGACAGCGTTCTACGTCGTTGTCACGACGTAGGCTGGGTGTGGTTCACGTACTCGTGCCCTTATTCCAGGTACGGGTCGTGACACATTTTTAGTGGTAGTCCATGCAGGTCAAGAGGTCGCAATTAGTGCGATATCATAGTAGTGCTCAGACTTAGAGTGCTGCTACGAGCCCATTTTAGGATAGGCTGAGAGTATACTCAATCACAACTAGAAAATACTTCCAATTATTTGCTTTTGCTATCCTTATCAATCTGAATGCTTGCTATACTTTGAATAATTATATCCTTCTTTGATGACATCATATCTTACCAATATTGATTCCTTTATTTTGAATCTGTCTTCAGGATACCTTCGAAGATCAGGTTCTATCGCTCGGGAGTATCAGCAGCTTCCTTATCTGCTTTCCCGCCTGCTGTTGTCACGTCCCAGTCCCAAAATATCGAGGGACTAGCCACGTGGCAATGGCCAGCAGCACACACCGATAGGCAAACCCAATTTAATGGACCTATCAGGATGTACTTAAGCTGTAATACAACAATCAGGGTCTAGTAATCTCATCCACAGAAATGAATACACAATATCAGAATAATAAGAAATACCAAGTCACAATAAAACATAAGTCGGGGAACAACCCGATAATGAGTTTGATACATCAACTCAATAAACTGGAAATAGAGAGTCTAACAATAGAAATAACTGAGTATAGAATGTGCATATACTCAGGAGAAACCTCAGCTATACCTCGTCCTCGGTTCCTGGTACTGCTCCGAGAAGTGCTTATGTTCCGTACACCTCAGGATAGATATCTTCTGCTAACCCTGGGGACATAATCCAGATCCAGGTCCTCAGGGGACATAGCAAGGTACAAAATAACTCATGCCAAAAATAAATGCAGTGCAGCAATAAATGAAACAATAGGGTAAATATATAATCAGCTAAGTGATATGCAAGTGAGAGTTTTAGTCATACTCGGGCTGAGACTACTATAGGATATGTGTCGGGGAAACCCATAGCAGTATTCTCTTGAAGGGCCAATACGGTACCAAAGCTCTGTATGGTAAATCTCTCCCCAGCCAATGTAATCATACGTCACAGGTTCACGATGTCTCATGTCCATGTCACTCAAGATCATATCTAATACAACAAGTCATAATGAAATCTAAGCATGTATAATGTATATGTTCAAATTCTGTATCCTATACAGAATCACCATGAATATCTCAGGAAGATTCTGTCTCATGAATAGTGTCAGGTGTCATGAGGTATGACGTACTTGATAAGACAAGCACAAAATATAAAGGGTCTCGATATCTATCTCTAGGTGACGTTATACAACTCCGCGTACGGTGTTGGCACCCGGCTATTAATCAGACGCTAAATAAGTCACACGGTCCTAGGTTAAGCATGTACAATAATTTATTAAGTCAAGAAAATAAGTAGCAAAACTGCAGGATTTGGCAAGGTACACTTGCCTGGGTTTTGGTTACAACTACGGCTCTGGTTTCAGCAGATTCTGCAGGTACTTCTCCGGTTTCTGAAATAGACATCACCATCAGATTCAGAAGACATCAAATAGCTAGATACGCCAGTCCTTGAGTCCAATTTGGGCACAGGGACAAAAATAACAGTTTCTGGTCAAAGCGGGGTCCACATGTGGCCCGCTTCGCACCAAAAAATTTGTCAGGAACAATGGTCTCCAAATTTGTCAAACTTAGTGTCAACAAGTCCATAACGATGATACGAACCCAATAGAACTTCCAGAACTGGATTTCGATGAGCCGATCACAAAATTGCCCGTCAAGTGGAGCCGCGGGGCCCACGATATGCGATTTTGTCAAGGTTCTCAGAATCGAACCAAACTTAGGTCACATGACCAGCGTATTGCTATGAGTCCGATGGCGCAAGTTTCGGAGGCGAAGCGACGGGGGCGTTCATCGATTACACGACAGTTGTGGGGGCTGAACGGCTGGGGAAAGAGAAAGGTTTCGGGTCGAGTCGGGTCGGGTCTGAGGGGATCCGACCCGATCCGCTAAAACAGAAATGCGGGTTCGGGTTAGTGGGTTTCGGGTCGGTGGGTTAAACCCGGATCCGACCCGCAGGTCTCGGATTGGTTCAATTGAACCGGGTCCGGTTCGGGTTGGTTTGGTTCAGTTGAACCAGATTTATTCCTAGGGTTTAATTTGGTTTATTTTAAACTAAGTTTTTAGGTCTTTAAAAATGCTTTCGGGGTCCAATAAATTTCCGAAAAATTATCCTATGTCTAATTTTTCATTTTACACCAAAAAATATTATTTTCATAATATTTTAGTATTATTTAAAATTATTTAAAAATCATTAATATTAAAAATACCTTAGTTTTAATTACAGAAAAATTCTAGAAAATTCCAAAAAATTATAAAAAATCCATTCTAAAAATTCCTGAAAATCAGGGGGTTTACAATCTACCCTCCTTAAGAGGATTGCGTCCTCGCAATCAAAGAATAACCAGTCAACAGAGATGACACGGTTGCAAAACCTTGTTCGAAGCACATCATTATCAAGAAGAATCAAGTTTGAGGGTTTTGAGAAGAACACATAGGGAAAATCATATCCCTAAGTATTAAAAGTTATGCAATTTTCCGGATGAAGGAAATCTAGAAGACTTACAGTTTTAGAAAAACTAGGTTATCACTTAAAAACATATTAGGTTATCAGTTATAAAACATTCTAGGTTATCAATTATTAACAAGTTCAAAATTACTAGGTTAAGGCTAAGGTCACGAACCAATAGGCACGAGCTAAAGCAAATCTAGAAACAGATAACTACGAACTTACGCGCATTAGCTACTCTAAGAGTCTGCGCGTTCTCCAAGGTCATCGCGAAAGCTTGTCCATGTCCTTGCAGTCGATTCCTCTGCTGCTGCTGAGCCTGCTGGAAGAGTAGTGCCTGGGGTATCAAAGGTGGCCTCGGCTGATACCCTCCTGGAGCTGGTGGTATGACTCCATCAGCTTTCATTTGTAGTGCTCCCAATGCTGGATAGGCTGGCCTCGGTACTGGTAACGCTTGTTGGTTTACCATCGATGCTCCTTCTCGACGCTCAGGACATTCCTTCACTGAATGCTGGCTAGATCCGCAAGCTAGACATAATCTCCTTTTTCGTCTGCACTCGTTCTCAATATGGCCTCGCTTGCGACAATATTGACAGATAGGTAGTGCCTGTGGAGATGCTTCTGGTGGCTGGTGCATGTGAGGTCTTTTTAGACTGGTCTCTCTCCTGGTGACGCGCTCCATGAGGCGGGCTGCAGCAAGGACGTCCGGGTAAGATGTAGGTGCAACGGATCCAATTAGTTTCTGTAGCTCGAAGTTTAGTCTATCGAAGAACTTCTCATCCTTCTCTACTTCTGTCGGAATCAAGGTTGGGGCGAAGTGACTCAGACGAATGAATTCTGTATTGTATTCTTCCACTGTCATACTGTCTTGAGTGAGGCGATTGAACTTATCCCGAAGTTCTGATCGAGCGATGGCTGGAATGTACATCTCCTGAAAGAGTCTAGAGAACTCTTCCCAAGTGACTCGGTCTGGTCCGAGCCGTGTCTCCTCAGATAGCCACCAGTGATGTGAATTGTCCGTCAACTGCATTCTGACGGCAGTCATCCAACGTTCTCTTGGAAGCTCAGCTGCTTCTAATTGATATTGTGTGTTGGTGAGCCACTCATGAACTTCTATGGGCTCCTTCTTGCCTGAGAAGGTACGGGGCTTTAGCTGGCAAAAATCGAAAATAGAGCATGTCGTTGGCCGCCGTGTTGGTAGATCTGCCTGCTCTAGTGCGGTTACTAGGCTGCGACTCAAAGCCTCTTGTTGAGCTTGCATTATTGCATAGATCATTTGAAACATCTGTTGCCCGTCCAGGCCTGCCCTTGTGGAATTACGGGCATTGGTGGAGTAAACTGCGACGGAGGTGGAAGGTTATTTTGTTGGATTCTCGAGGCATGCTGACTTGCTTGACTGCATTGTTGAGCTGATTGACCTTCATCAACTGGTGTCACTTCATCTTCGTTGGTTACCATAGCATCTCATGGTGATTTTGCTGGTGTCTCGTCGTTTGCTCGTGAATCTATAACTCTGCAACCAAAATAAACGATAAGAGGCGCACAGGAATTAAGGCAGGATGCAAGTCAAGAATTAATTCGATTCCGATATAGATATCAAGAACGTTTCAAGCAAGTGGATGAGATCCTAAAAACTTATCCTATTCTTATTGCAGGCTTGCTCGATCCCTAAGTTGAAACCGAAGCAATTTAGTCATTAACCTGCATGGGCCACCACAAAAACCATGTCACGCCCCAGTCCCAAAATATTGAGGGACTAGACACGTGGCAATGGCCAGCAGCACACACCGATGGACAAACCCAATTTAATGGATCCATCGGGGCATACTTAAGCTGTAATACAAAAATAATGGTCTACTAATCTCATCCACATAATGAATATAACAATATCAAATAGAGTAAAAATAATCATTAGCAAGTCACAAGTAAATAAATCGAAGAACAACCCGATAACAAGTCTGATACAACTGTCAAGATACAAGAATAAAGATATCCACAGCAAATACTGAGTATGGAAACAGTATATACTCAGAAGATACCCGCAGAGATCACTCGTCTACTGGATCTGGTACTGCTCCAGTGCCTGCTCCTGTTTCTGTTCCTGCTAATGCTCCTGTCCCGTGTACCTCGGGGTCGATCTTGTCCGCTAATCCTGGGAACATAATCCGGATCCAGGTCCTCAGGGGACATAACAAGGTACAAAATAACTCATGCCATAAATAATGCAGTACAGAAAATAAATGAATAAATAAGGTAATACTATATAACCAGCTAAGTGATATGCAATATGAGAGCATCACTAGAACTCAGGCTGAGACCACTACAAGCTCTATATCGGGGAGCCGGTAGCAGTGATATCATGTGGTTGTCTAGCTCGAAGAGAGACTAAGACGCTGGCATAATATAATCAACCTGTAGCCTGTGTGTCTCTCCCCACCCAATGTAGTCATACGTCTCATGTCCACGACGTCTCATGTCCATGCCACACAGGATTATAACTAATGCATCCAGTCATATAATATCTAAGCAAAAGAATATGTCATGAAACCTGTAACAGAATTACCATGAATATCTCAGGAAGATTCTATCTCATGAATAGTGTCAAGTGTTCTGGGTTATGTCGTACTTGATAATGCAAGCACGAGAAGTATAGGGTCTCGGTATCCATCTCTAGATGACGTTACACAACTCCGCGTACGGTGTTGGCACCCGACTATTAATCGGACGCTAAGTAAAGTCACACGGTCCTAGGTTAATCATGTACAAGATATAAATAAATCAAGGAACTATGTAACAAGAACTGCAATGTTGGCAAGGTACACTTGCCTAGGGTTCTGGCTCCAACTGTAGCTCTGACTTCAGTAGAAATTGTAGGTACTCCTCCGGTTGCTGAAATAAACATCACCATCAGATTCAAAAAATATCAAATAGCTAGAAACGCCTGTCCTTGAGTCCAATTTGGACACAGGGGCAAAAATGACAGTTTCTGGTCAAAGCGGGGTCCACATGTGGGCCGCTTTGCACCGAAAAATGTGTCAGAACCAATAGTCTCTAAATTCGTCAAACATAGTGTCAACAAGTCCAGAACGATGATACGAACCCAACAAAACTTCCAGAATTGGATTCCGATGAGCCGGTCACAAAATCGCTTGTCAAGTGGAGCCGTGGGGCCCACGATACGCAATTTTGTCAACGTTCTCAGAATCGAACCAAACTTGGGTCACAGGACCAGCGTATTGCTACGAGTCCGATGGCACAAGTTTTGTTTCGATCCGACATGTGTACACCAAGTTACAGTTAGATCCAGAACAGGCAGATACGGGGCGTTGTCGGCGGATACGCGTTGATTTCGGTATGCACGCACATCCAAATCAACTTCTGCAAAATCCCACACGTCCGTATCAACGGTGCGCATCTTTCGGTGAAGACCGCACGCGACCAAGTCGTCCCGTTTGGCGGGGCGACTCAGTTCCGGGGGAAAATGGGGTATTATTTTTCCTATTTTTGGATCGTGGTTTGCGATTGCCACAGGACGCGACGCACAGAGCGGGTTGCACGGACATCGAGAGGGTTACGCAGTCTACGCGTCACAACAGACGGAACGGAAAATAGGGCTACGAGGAGAGAGAAAATACTACTTGAACAGGGCTCGACGAAAACTAGGATTTTCGTGTTCGCGAGTCGACACGACACAAGGGGACACGGTGTCCACCGATCTAGGGTTAGGGTTTCTGCTCGAGTTCGCCGGAGACTCGCCGGAGGGGCGCTGAAGCACGGTTGGGTGGAGGCAGAGCGGCTCGCTGGTGTCGTCGGCTCGCCGGGGTCTTCGTCGACTAGTGCTGCTCGGGGCAGAGGAGATGACGACGGGGACAGCGGAGCTCTGAGGGAGATGGCCGGCTTTAGCGCTACGGGGGTGGCGCTGGGGAAGACGTCGGAGCGGAGCTGGGTTGAGGGCGGAGGATAGGGCTGCCGGAGAAGACGGACTGGTGGAGTCGACTGGAGGGCGGAGCTTCGCCGGAGACAACGGAGGGGTTTCAGGCGGTGCAGGGTCGGGGCTAGGAGAGAGACGGAGGGAATAGCTTCACCGGAGACGACGGTGGCTAGGTTTACTCAGTCAGGCGGAGGCGACAGAACTAGGGCAGCGGAGGCTCGGGTCGAGGGGGTTTTATAGCTGCAGGGGAGGAGCTGGGCCGCCGGCCGTTCGAGGAAAGGAGAAGATGGCTGCGGCGGTTGCATAGGCGAAGCGGCGGGGGCGCTCGTCGGTTACGCGGCGGTTGCGGGGGCTGAACGGCTGGGGAAGGAGAAAGGTTTCAGGTCGAGTCGGGTCGGGTCTGAGGGGATCCGACCCGATCGGCTAAAACAGAAATGCGGGTTCGGATAAGCGGGTTTCGGGTCGGCGGGTTAGACCCGGATCCGACCCGCAGGGCTCGGGTTGGTTCAATTGAACCGGGTCCGGTTCGGGTTGGTTTGGTTCAGTTGAACCGGGTTTATTCCTAGGGTTTAATTTGGTTTATTTTAAACTAAGTTTTTAGGTCTTTAAAAATGCTTCCGGGGTCCAATAAATTCTCGAAAAATTACCCTATGTTTAATTTTTTATTTTACACAAGAAAATATTATTTTTATAATATTTTAATATTATTTAACATCATTTAAAAATCATTAATATTAAAAATGCCTTAGTTTTAATTACAGAAAAATTTCAAAAATTTCTAGAAAAATTATGAAAAATCTATTTTAAAAATTCCTAAAAATTAGGGGGTTTACACAGCTGGAGGAGAAGGCGGAGGAAAGGGGGAAGTGGTGGTGCTGGTGGTGGAGACGGCGGGCTGGGCGAGGGATTTATATAGGTCGAGGGCGGATAACCGCCGCGGGGAGGCGGGGCGGTTACGGCAGAGTAGGCGGGGGCGGTTACTGGCAGAGGAGGCGGGGGCGATTAATGGCAGAGGAGGCGGCGCCTAACGGGCGGAGGAGCCGGCTGGATCCGTAACGGCCGACGAGGGTCGTGGGAGAAACAGTATTGTAGCAGTAAATGAGAAAATGGGTCGGGTTCGGGTTTTGGGCCCGGATCTGACCCAATAAAGATTGGGTTGGGTTTGGTAAGACCGGTCCGGTCCGGTTCGATTTTGTTCATTTTGAAATAAATCGGGTTTATTTCTAGGGTTAAATTAAAAATTAGTTTTTAGGTCTTTAAAAATGCTTCCAGGGTCTAATAAATTCCAGGAAAATTATCCTATGTCTAATTTTGCATTTTACACCAGAAAATATTATTTTCATAATATTTTAATATTTAATAAACATATTTTAAAATACTTAATACCAGAAAATAATTAATTTAATCAGTTAAAAATTACCGAAAATTCTAGAAAATTTATTTTTAATAATCTGAAAACTTCTGGGGGTTTACAGCTGTTGAGAGGGCAACAACCATTGCTCCACAACCTTCAGTTCAGAGGGTCACCTCACCGGTTCAGGTGGGGGCTTCAACAACAGCTTTTGGCGGTGCTCCGCCTCCAGCTCAGAGGACAGCGTCTGCAGGACCAGAGGAGCTTCCACCACCACCACCAGCAGTTCATCCGGCACAGATATTTGCATTATTCTAGCAGATAATGGAGGCTTAGAGATCCCAGGCAGAGGCCCAATTTTGCCAGTCTGAGGTGATACGACAGGGCATTGAGAATGCCCTCCAGCTAGCACTCATCGCAGTAGAGAGGATTGCCTTAGTCCAGCCACAAGTGCCACCACCTTCGCTCGCCCCGCAGCAGCCGAGGCCATGGACTATCATTGACTTCAAGAGGATGGGGCCAAAGGACTTTAAGGGCACCGAGGAAATTTTGTATGTAAATGATTGGATCTAGAATATTGAGCGGAATAAGCGGCTGGAGCAGATTCCAGAGAGCCTACTGGTGGAGACAGCGGGAAGCATGATGTTTGATATTGCTTGACATGGTTCAGGACAGACCCAAGAATCACAGCACCAGGACTGACTTGGGAGGCTTTTAAGGAGCTTTTCAAGGGAAAGTTCCTTCCGGACGTGGCTATGAGTTCCCTGGAGAGTTAGTTCCAGGATCTCGTCTAGGGGAACATGTTAGTGGACGAGTACGCAATAGAGTTCTGAAGATTGGGTCACTTTGTGGAGGGGAAGAATCCCCAGGGGAAGGCTAGGAAGTTTAGAAATGGTCTGAACAGGGAGATCAAATCTCATACTAGTAGACACCGCACTGCTATATTTGAGGAGATTCTAGCGGAGGCACAGCATGCAGAGGATGATTTGGAGCTCGTCTCTAAAAGGATGAGGGATACTCTAGGAGCTAGTAGTAGTGCAGACCCAGCGAAGCGGCCTCACTTTCAGCATCAGAGACGCTTCCAGCAGCCGAGGCAGCAGTTACCTGCACCAGTTAGAGCACCAGTACATCAGTCACATCAGATTCAGAGGCCAGCTCATCCAACTATTCGTTGCCCATTCTGTAAGAAGCCGGGTCAGGGATAAAATGTGTGCAAAATGAGACTGGACAAGTGCTTGTTCTACGGATCAGGGGACCACCAGCTGAGAGATTGTTGTCACGACCCGCACCCGATGTAGGGATGCACGACGGAAATAATGCCCAGCCTACGCCGCAACATCGACGGTAGAACGCTGTCTTGGTTAACTATACTATCTAAATATCTCACAAAAATATAAATTCTGCCAACAATATCTTAACACAAAACTCAATCATATTCTAAAGCATGAGAAGATATCAAGGAAGTCTAACATAACTATCCATATAATATATAACAACACCAAAAGAACAATAAGCAAACTCTCTCAAATATGAGCCGAAAATAAATCCGATACCAAAGTGCTAAAGAAACTTAACTATGAAAAACTAGTGATCCGGATAAACCTCCCGGCAATCACTCCAGAACTAGTAGGTCCAGGTCTGCATCATCTATAGGTCGCAGTCCATAGTATGTCGGACACCAATCTCTCGGATCCTCTGAAAAATATTTTCCAGTCATGAATGGAGCGAAGTACATTTCTAACAGCAATTCTAAATCAATAATATAAACTATGTAGCAGTAAATAGATATGAATATACAAGATGCTATATACATGTACAAGAGATACGTAATAAAGAAAATACTGGAAATAAATACAAGAATGAACAAGAATATACTAATGACTAAGTGAGTGAGTACCAGCTTTAACATGTGATCGGCTTGAAAACTTGATACAAGATTTATGGCCTGGCTAATCATACGTGAGGTATATGATTAACACTATTCAAGAACAAGACTTGATACAAGAAGGGTATGATCACATATCTATACTACATACTCTCCAACCCCGACTGGTATAGTGGATCCAACCATGGTATGCTATGGCACGGGATTCCCCAAGAAGATAGCGACTCTTCCCAAGAATCAGTGTTTATACATGTACAAGATAATCAATGAAACAAGGCTTGCATAAGATACACCATATACCAAGGAATAACATCTCATGACGAGATCCAGATATACCAATCCGTGTAACCATCGTGTCAAGAAATATGGATATCTACACTATATCAATGAACATAGAGGATATCATAAATGAGAAACTATCAGAGAATGTACTCGCCTGAAGTCCTGTAAAAAGTCTCACAGATGTCTGATACGGTGCCTCGAAGACCTAGATATGGAATATAATATCAATACAAGGTTCTGGAAAGAAAATAAGTTAAACTAGTCAACATCTAGGTCAAAGAGCCATTTCTAAGTCAAAACAGTCAAACTAGGTCAACTCTAATTCAAACTGGTCAAACTTGGTCAAACTACATATTTCTATGTTGAATGAGTCTATCTCAACGATATTATGAATTTAGGTCATACAAGTTTTAGGATGCTAAGATACCGTATCTCAGGATACGCAACAATAGATAAATATCACATATCTATAATAAAGCAATATTAAATATATAAATCCTAATTACAAAAACTAAATGGATACCTTGGTTTCGAACCAACTTGGTATCGCAACACTAAATATATATCTTGATACCCAAACCCAATACCTTGGGTATCCTCAATACCTTGGCATTTACCTTGGTATCTCAAGGTAATGTCACTCTAGTATATATATTAACTACCCAACTATAAACTACCATGCATTTAATACTTATACAATACTATATACGTTATTTTAGTCACCTTAGTATTAATCTATAATTAGTTTACATCTATCATATCATTATGCCAATACCTACTACCCTTACCTTAGTATATCTCAAGGTAATACTAATATCTAACCATATTATTACTAACATACAAGCTAACTCTATATACACTAACTACAAATATATCAACCCATTTAACTAACTATATGCTAAACATAACAACTACTAAATACTACTAACTACTAACATATGATACCTACTAGTGCATGGATACTTATGGCTACATAATAACTTACCAACTACTAATGTATATCTATATATACATTATACATATATACATATAGATAGCTAGAAATGAATATACATCTAACTACTAAAATATAATATACTAATACATAAATACCAATTATGAAATATATACATATATACTAATATTATACATATAGATAGCTATACATATATGTTTAACTAGAGATACATAAGAGAGATAGATATATCTAACTACTAATAAACTAGTTATTAATTAGCTACTCCCCCTTAGCTGATTCCCTGCTATCGCTATATGCTCTTGCTGCTATTGCAAATAATGCTGATATCGTTGCTAATGCTGCTGCTGCTGTTGCAAATACTGCTGCTATCGTCGCTGCTGCTGTTGCTGCTATGGTTACTGCTGCCGTCGCTATTCCTGTTGCCGCTGCTATTGCTAATGCTTCTGCTGCTGTTGCTGCTATGGTTACTGCTGCCGTCGCTATTCCTGTTGCCGCTGCTATTGCTAATGCTTCTGCTGCTGTTGCTGTAGTTGCTGTTGTCGCTAATGCTGCTGTGACTGCTGTCGCTAAATGCTGTTGTTGCTGTAGCTGCTGCTGTCGTTGAATGTTGCTGTTGTTGCTATAGTTACTGTCGCTGTAGCTACGAGCCCCCCTCACTTATATACTAATACACACACTAATATATATATATATATATATATATATATATATATATATATATATATCAACTATGTATATACACATATAAATACTCTCTCAACAATATACATATCAAACATGTATATCTATATATAAACATATAGATATAGTTATATATATACACTCATACATATATATAGATATCATACACTTATATATATATATATATATATATATATATATATATATATATATATATATATATATATATATATATATATATATATATAGACACACACACACACACACACACACACACACACACACATATGTATATGTATCTATACAATATCAAATAATACCTACTCAAATATACATCTAATATACATGTACATATATATGACATACAAATATATATATATATATATATATATATATATATATATATATATATATATATATATATAACATAATTTATACAAGTAGCTATTATATATTAGAAAGTATCACTACATACATATATAATACATAGGTATATAGGTACATGATACATTAACACACATAAATATAAATATAAATATATATATATATATATATATATATATATATATATATATATATATATATATATATATATATATATTTATATAGCATATAATTACATATTATAATGACTAAGAACAATGAAAAAATAGATCTAGAATTAAAATGCACAAACGCATAGAGTGCATCGCTCCTGTATCCCACTAGATCTAGGATACGCTTGCGAGACGAGTCCACCACACATCCAAACGTACCCCGAAGGACACAAGTAAGTCTAATATATTATTTATGAATAAAATAAAGAGTTAAACACAAATCTATGTGTCCGTGTCAAAATGTGACATGCACAAAGTCCCGCGTCGGAGGAAAAACCCCCAAATCAACACGTATCACCAAATTGTTGGGATACGACCTACATGTACCCAATTTTGGACACGACACTAGCCTTAAACATACAAGCACATGCCAAATTGTTGTATAGGACCAATTGACATACACAACAAATGTTAATCTCGGAATTCCCCCAAAATTGACACAAAAAATATCATAACTTTCTCAATAGGCCTCCTATGAACACAAAACCAAATCCTATGGGTAGCCTATGCATATGGGTTGATTTCTCATGGTTAAATCTCAGATTTAGAACCTAAATTAAGGGGGAAAACTAAATTATACCAATTAGGAGATGGATTTCTAATGAAACCTCCAAAATTGGTAAAATTTTCCTTCAACTTGTAGATCCTTGCTCCTCTTTGTAGATCCATGCTTTCTTCTTGTAGATCCTTACTTTACTAGTCTCCAATGGTGATTTGGGAAGGAATTAGGTAGAAATTTGGTAGAGATTTGATGAAATTTGGTTGAGGGAAATTCTAGATCTAGATTTTGAATAAAAAATGAAGAGAAAGTTTTCATCCCCTTTATATAGGCTTCACTTGCCCCCTCTCTCAGGCTACTATGTAAAGTCTAAAATATCTCTTGGGGCCTCTCATGATGAAATAATTAAGGAGAAAAGCTTCTAGTCTAATGGGTTTAACATAATTAATCATCCTCCCAATGATTGAGATTCTAATTATTGGGCTCAATTCTAACTAGAATTAAATGTTGGTCCATTAGTCTAAACTAAACTAGTTAGGTCCACTAACACAAGTCCAAAAATAAATCTAACATGCTAACAATAAATAAATGATACAATAAATAAATATTTAACATGCATAATATTTAATTAATTACCAAAAGACTAAAATATTCTTTCCTAGAAAATGTGGTAGTGACAAATCTACCCCCTTAGAAGAATTTCGTCCTCGAAATTAAAATCTCACCCCTCTCTCTTAGGCCAGTCATATCCTATTCATACAAATCTTACTATGGTCAAACCCCATCAATCATAGTCTAAATAGTATATATCATACAATACTACCGTTCTACTGAAAGAGAAATCATACCTGGATATAGTCTCTTAACTATCATGAAATTCAGTCTCTGTCCTACTGAGTGTCTCCCTCTACTGGTGCAGAATAATCTGCTATGCCACCTATGGCCTATTCCATCACACACTAGGCATTCACTATTCATCAACCTAGTCAAGATATTCTTAATACTGAGGGTTACCAAATACTAGTGATATACTCTAATTCTAGGTCATGGATATGGTTAACTTACTGGCACTTGCTACTTAGGGTACTATAAGATACTACCTCCTTGTTCTGTTTTAATCACTAAAATTTTTTAATCATTCTCTTGCAAGGAATACTTGTATACCTTTTCAATCATGTGTTTTATTAGCACACCCTCGTCCAACTTAATACTCCCAATATGATGTCTTGCTTAAATCTTGTTACTGTCTACACAAGGCACCAGCTCTCATATGTATTTTTAGATGACATCTTCATACCAAGTTACTTGTGTCTCTCCTCTATATTATTATATTAGTTACTAAATTCGTGCCTAAACTTTCATAATACTTGAGGTACTTTGTCTCTTATTACTAGGGTATCTCTTTCTATCGAATACTTGGTGCAACTCATCCTCTAACATTTGTTAATCATCTTAAAGTTCTCATATGTACATTAGTATCACAATAAATACACAATTACCTTCTAGCCATTACAACACCATGATATCTCACTGGTATCCTTATACCCCTCGGACTATTCTCTGATACATACGACCTCTATAATCAAATTTAGCAAGGTACTATACTTACTTACTTCTCTCTCTCTTTCTCTCTCTCTCTCTCTCTCTATATATATATATATATATATATATATATATATATATATATATATATATATATATATATATATATATATATATATATATATATATATTGTCTCCCTCCTCTACTGCTTAGATCATTTGTACTATTACTCCCAAATGTCTTTCTATCCATATTAACTGATATACTAATCCAATATTATTACACAAGGTACTTACTGTTACCAGCACATTACTTAACTAATCCCTGATATAGAAAGACTAGCACTCTTGATATAGTAACACTAGCTTCCTAACTACACAACATATGTCCTTAAGGTTCTAGGACACTAACTTCATCATTAGATCACCTCATAATACTCACTAGAAATTATGATCACTTGCATCCAATGCACTAGTTATTAACTTCTATAATACACACTTTTACTTCACTCTCAAAGGCAGACATATGGTTCCATATCTCTATTGATGTATATGTATTTCTTCTCAAACCTTTTACAGATGGATACACAAATCAGTGATATATATCTTTCATGACCAATCTTGATATTTTTTAATCCATGACATAATATTAACCCTCAAGCTTCTACTTTCTGATGCTCATAAACTCATACTGACACTCATCATCTACTGTGCATCCTGTACATAATTTCTAGAAACTCTTCCACCTATTGCTTCCAACACATCACTAGCCTCAATATCAGGTGATATACCCACTACTAGTCATATACTGGTGTACTCCTATCTACTCACATCATACTGTATCATAAATCCTACTAATTTAGCACAATGTATTTTTATTCTCTCACACTCTCCTATACACTTATGGGTACCATTCTACTATGACACACTCACTAATACCCTTTATGCATATACATTTCTCTACTCTTGACACACCTGATGTAGAAGCATGAAAAATACGCTGAAGAGTTATATGCAGCATTTTGGTGCTGGGCAGCGTAAAATATGACTTCGGAGCCATCGGCGTACAACAGAGCTTTTTCGCTAAGGACAGCGTAAAATATAAGCTCAAGGACTATCCGCGTAATACGGTATATCCAGGCTGCTTCAGCGTAAAAATGGTGCTATATCGCCTTTATGGCGTAAAACTCATCCGCTTTTAATGCAGCATTGAAGTGTACGAGGAACGCTTCATATTTTTTGAATAAACCGGTCAAATCATGTAGTGAACCTGACATCTGACTCCTGACAAAGAGTACTGCATGACCATCCGGACGACAGTTATAATGATGGCGCGGCACAGCGACCCAGGCTGTCATTTAGTGATATTTTCCTGGCGTAAACTGCTTTTACGCATACAAGGGAATACGCTGCCTAGTTTTACACAGGCAGACATGAGCTTTTTACGCTCCACAAAAGACAAACAGACTTCCACGTCAAAAGCTGCTCTTCGTACAGGGGTCGAGGCACGTCTCTGCATTTAATACGCAGAATAGTGGCAGATCTTCGAGATACGTCTCTGCATTTAATGTGCGGAATGGTGGCAGATCTTCGAGACATGCCTCTGCATTTAATGCACAAGATGGGGGCAGATCTCTGCATTTAATACAAGAGATTTGATTATATCTCCAAAAGCCATACTTTCGGCTAAAACGTCCACATCACCACTTCTGCACATTACGCCATCAGGCTATTTTCAGCTATGGGAGCACTGTACGCTATCTTCTTGGAATACGCCACCAGGTTATTTTTAGCTATGAGGAGCACGCTGTACGCTATCTCCTTGAAGTACGCCAACTCAGGCTACATTTGTATTGGTGCGTATTAAGGCTATTTGGTCCAGAATTTGCTCAAGGCCTCAGTCAAGGAAGGAGGGTCAGCTATCTTCTACGCTAGCTACCTGTCTATGCAGCATCAGGCTTCTACTCCCACTCGGCTCCTATGCCTACTCGGTTTCTATGCCTGCTCGGCTTCTACGCCTACCCGGCCTCTACGCCAGTTTGGTAACAATTTAACTTCTACGCCATGGTGACAGTTATTGGCTTCTACGCCAACTTTTTTTACGCGAGGGATAACTACCTACGTGGCTTTTATGCCGTGATCTTCGCAGCCGTTATACGCATTATCTCTTAATGGGACACACGTTACACGCAGATTCAGAAGATCATTTATACGTGGGTAACAGTTATTGTAACCGTCGCGTAAAAAATGTCATACTCTCCACTGCCCGGCTTCTACGCCGACTGGATGGTTACTGTCACTAAAACCCTATAAATAGAGACCTCTATTGACAGATGTCCAAGGTGTCAAAAAAACTAAAGGGTGAAGAAAAAAGGTTAGAAACAGGATCGAGAGTCAAAAAGTCTTTAAGAGAGAAGAATCCAGAGCTCGGGCAAAGAGTAGTGATCGACGACTTTGGTATCGAGCATCCACTCTCCTTTGCAACCTTCGAAGCTTCTTCTGTCTTCTACGGCACTTCTTCATCATCGTATGGTCCAAGGGACAAAGTGATCGACTGCAGATCAGACTCCTATAGCAATATTTATCCCGATTAAAAATTATACTTGACATCCTCGTATAGGATTAATTGTACTTCTTGTTTGTAAACCAAAGAGCGGGTTTCGTATAAACCTCATTTTATTTCTTTCGTTTATTATCAAACACCCGAGTATCAACCATCCAATTGTATATCATGCTCCATTGATTTTTAACATAATTTCCTTGATACTTAAATTTTTACATGGCTCACCCAACTACATGAATTCATGACTATCCAGAACTGGTATGCTGACTCTGATACTAACTCATGGGACCACTACTGATACTCTCTACTCCCTCTTCTGCCTATAGTACCAATACTAACTTATAATGACACATATCATAGAATTATTGCTACAAGGTACTACGCTATAGGTTATCTCTAGATTTATGCCTATTGCTCACATGCCTAACCAAGAACCACTTACAGACTCACAAGTCATACTCTCAATAGTCAGTACTGATACTCAAAACAAAGACCTAATTGTAAGTCACTGATTATCACACTAACAAGGACTCTAATGGAAAGAAGCTCTATAAGGAATTAGACTAGAGAACTGAAGGTATCTCTACTGCTAAGCTAAGGAACAATGGAACAAAGTCCTATAAGAACATAAATGAATAAGTATTGAGATGATACTTTAAGGACCAATTTAAGATACAATCTGATAATCATACATGTCTGTCCAAAATCATGACACTCAGAATCCTCGCCACGCTAGTAAGCATAGCTGTGATAAATGATAGATTCTATAACTAGGGTATGCAACTCTATAATCATGTCATCTAGAATCCTTACTACGCCAACCGGTATGGCTGCGAGAAACTCTAAATTTCATAACTAAGATATGTACATCCGAAGTTAGGTCCCTATGTTTCCGCTATGCCGGCTAATATGGCTGCGATAAACTCTATGCTCCATAACCAAAGTAGACATTTTACCTTTCTCACTGTCCTCATCAACAAATATTATCAGATGATACCGTAATTTAGTCCATAAAATTTCTTTTGATATGAAATCAAACTTAATAACGAACACCAAGAATTTAAATCAACCAATCACCAAGAATCAAATTCAACAATCGATCACCAAGAATCAAATTCAACAACAACAAGTAAGAGCGGACAGAAACAAGGGAAAATATTTGAAATAGAAATTGTAATAAGATTCTCAAGGGTCGTCCCAGGAATCTCTCAAGAAATTTGTGATTGAGTATCCTCTCATCCTAATATCTTATAACCTATAGCCTATATCCTATCGCAGGCTCGCAGTAGTACAACTAAGGCATCGCACTACCACAATATCGCACAACTAACGAAGCCTGACCTGTATAGGCCACCACTAATAATGTGTCATGACCCGCACCCGATGTAGTGATGCAAGTCGAAAACAACGCCCAGCCTACGCTGCAACATCGGCGGTAGAACGCTGTCTTGGTTAACTATACTATCTAAACATCTCACAATAATATAAATTTTGCCAACAATATCTCAACACAAAACTTAATCATATTCTAAAGCACGAGAAGATATCAAGGAAGTCTAACGTAACTATCCATATAATATATATAACAATACAAAAAGAACAATAAACAAACTATCTCTAATATGAGCCAGAAACAAATCTGGTACCAAAGTGCTTTAAAAACTTAACTATGAAAAACTAGTGATCCAGATAAACCTTCCGACAATCACTCTAAAACTAGTGGGTCCAGGTCTGCATCATCTATAGGTCGCAGTCCATAGTATGTCGGACACCAATCTCTCGGATCCTCTGAAAAATATTTTTCAGTCAGGAATAGAGCGAAGTACATTTCTAACAGCAGTTCTAAATCAATGATATAAACTATGTAGCAGTAAATAGATATGAATATATAAGATGCTATATACATGTACAAGAGATACACAATAAAGGAAATACTGGAAATAAATACAAGAATGAACAATATGGCAATGAACAAGAATATACTAATGACTAAGTGAGTGAGTACCATCTTTAACATGTGATCGGCTTGGAAACTTGATACAAGATTTATGGCCTGGCTAATCATACATGCGGTGTAACATTAACACTATTCAAGAACAAGACTTGATACAAGAAGGGTATGATGACATATCTATACTACATACTCCCCAATCCCGACTGGTACAGTGGATCCAACCATGGTACGCTATGGCACGGAATTCCCTAAGAAGATAGCGATACTTCCCGAGAATTAATATTTGTATATGTACAAGATAATCAATGAAACAAGGCTTACACAAGATACACCATATACCAAGGAATAATATCTCATGACGAGATCCAGATATACCAATCCGTGTAACCATCGTGTCAAGAAATATGGATATCTACACTATATACAATGAACATAGAGGATATCATAAATGAGAAACTATCAGAGAATGCACTCGCCTGAAGTCCGATAAAAAGTCTCATAGATGTCTGATATGGTGCCTCGAAGACCTAGATATGGAATATAGCATCAATACAAGGTTCTAGAAAAAAAAGTTAAACTAGTCAATATCTAGGTCAAAGAGCCATTTCTAAGTCAAAACAGTCAAACTAGGTCAACTCTAAGTCAAACCGGTCAAACTTGGTCAAACTACCTATCACTACCCCATTTCCAGAGCAGGGTATTTTTTATATATTTTAATTTAGTAAATTATGTATTGTTTATAATTAATTATATTTATATTTAATTGATGGTTTTATTATTTTTTTATTGATTTTTTTAGGATTTTGGCTAGTCTGGACCCATGTCAGACCCTAGTGGACCCATGTCCGACCCAACCAACACCCTTGTGAGACCTATTTTTAGGTTTAGAATTATTATTATATTTTATTTTAGTTAGTTGGAGAGATTAGGAGTTAGTTTGAGTGCTTTTGGAACCCCAAACCCAAAACCCAAGTTGCATGACTAAAGGAGAGGGCATTTTGGTCTTTTGGCATTGTGTAAACCCTCCTTTATTGTGTGGCCTACCCCTTTCCAGACCAAAACCAGCAGCCCCCCTTCTTCTTCATTTCCTTCACATCTTCTTCTTCTTCTTCTTCTTCTTCTTCTTCTTCTTCACTACTTCTTCCTTTCTTCTTTCCACTTCCTATTCCAAGTAAGTTCTTCATTTCTTATCTTTCTTCTTCTATTCTTCATGAATATGAACCCTAACCCTACACTTTTTCCTAACCTAGGTGTTTAGATCCTAGACTTAGTGTGGAGGCTTGATTTGGAGGCTTGGAGCTTGAGGGAGGTAATTTTAAGAGTTTTAGAGACTTTGGCCTTGGAATTCCAACTCCCAAGAGGTAAACCCTATCTTTACTCTTACTAATTACTCTAATATAGTGTAATTAGTGGTTTAGAATATTCCTAGACCTTAAGGCTACCCATGGGAGGAAGTTAGAATAAGTTTTGTTGTATTTGGAGACTTTGACATTAGGTTTTGTGTCAATTTCGGGTGAATTCCGAGATTGGCCCAATTTTGGATGATGTCCTAGGTTAGATGGACCTAGGTAGATGTTATCGGGTGTCTTGAGGGTTAGTACCTGTCTCCGTTCGGACACGTGAAGTCGTATCGCGGAGAAATGGGCGTTTCGGACGTTTTGGGGGTTTTCGTCGTCGCCGGTTCTATGTGCGTGGGCGTTTTTGCCACGGACCTAGAAATGACAAGTTAGTATTTTTTCTAGGATCTAGATATCGTTTAGAACCCGTGGATAAATTTTGGGCCGATTTCGAGTAGGTTTGGTGTGCGTTTCAGGAGGTTTTACGAACCGCACACCACGTGTTCGTCGAAATGACCGAACGACCATTTCGACTTGGTTTCTTAGTTTTGGGCTTGTGCGTACGTTGGGTTAGCTTCGGGGAGTGTATGCTAGAGTTCTCGGGTTATATTATATATATATATATATGTGTTTGTGCGTGTAGGGGTCATTGGGCGTGCGTTGGTGAGTGTTGTGAGTGTTGTGTTGTGTGTTGTGTGTGTTGTGTATTAGAGTGTGTATATATGTATGTATGAGTATATATATATGTATATGTGTCTCTCTCTCTCTCTCTCTCTCTCTCTATATATATATATATATATATATATATGTATATGTGTCTCTCTCTCTATATATATATATATATATATATATATATATATATATATATATATGTGTGTGTGTGTGTGTGTGTGTGTGTGTGTGTGTGTTTGTATATCTATATGAGTTTGTGTATTTATATATATATGCTTGTGTATGTATAGATCTATAAGTGTTTGTATATATATATATATATATATATATATATATATATATATATATATATATATATATGAGTGTGTGTGTGTGTGTGTGTGTGTGTATATATATATATATATATATATGAGTATGTGTATATAAATATGTGTGTTTATATATACATATATATATATATATATATATATATGTATATATATATATATATATATATATATATATATATATATATAGATATGTGTGTTTGTATATATATGTGTGTACCTATATGTATAAGTGTGTGTGTATATATATATAGTTGTGTAGATATATATATGTATATATGTTAGTGTATGTGTATGTGTGAATGTGTGTGTCTGTATGTGTGTGATTGTGTGTGTGTGTGTGTGCGTGTTTGTGTGTGTGTGGTGTGTAGGCTATGCGGCGCTGCGGCAGCGGGGGGGGGGGGGGGGCAGCAGCAGCATATGCAGTACTAGCAGCAGCAGCAGCATATGCAGCACTAGCAGCAACATCAGCTTCAGCAGCAAGCGCAGCAGCAACAGCTTGGCGAGGCTTTGCGCTAGCCGCAGCATGTAGCAGTAGTAGCGAGGGGTGAGATAGATAGATAGATAGATAGATAGATAGATAATTAGTTAGATATATCTATCTATATGTATATATATATATATATATATATATATATATATATATATATATATATATATATATATATATATATATATATATATATATATATATATGAGTATGGGTATATGTGTATATGTGTGTATGTGTGGATATGTATATATATAGATACGTAGGTGTATGTATATATGTGTTTATATATATATATATATATATATATATATATATATATATATATATATATATATATATATTAGCCTAGATATATAGATAGGAATATATATATATATATATATATATATATATATATATATATATATATATATATATATATATATATATATATATATATATATATATATATATGTATATATGTTAGATAGTTAGCTATGGTTAGTGTTAGAGAGGGAGATAGTTGGGTATCTCAATACCTCGAGATACCCAAGGTATTGAGGGTAGTAAGGTAAGAGAGGTAAGATATTGAGGTAGCATATATACTAAGTTATATATATATATATATATATATATATATATATATATATATATATATATATATATATATATATATATATATATATATATATATATATATATTGATGTTATATATATAGGTATATATATTATGGATAGATAGCTAAGTTAGCTAGATAGTTAGAGTGTAAGGTATCCGGGTAAGGTATCTCAATACCTTGAGATACCAAGGTATTGAGGTAAGATTGGGTATCGGGAATGAGGTATTTGTCTATGCACTAGGTTATATATATATATATATATATATATATATATATATATATATATATATATATATATATATATATTAGTATATGGTATATATTATAGATAGTTAGTTAGCTAGCTAGTGTTAGTAAGGGGTAAGGCTTGAGTATCTCAATACCTTGAGATACTCAAGGTACTGAGCGTCGGGGCAAGGTATTGAGTTTTAGCCTAGGATTGAGGTTAGAGATGCGTTTATATATATATATATATATATATATATATATATATATATATATATATATATAATATATATATACATGTTAGTATATATTATATGGGGTATAGACGGGGCGTATAGCTTAGGTCGAGGTATCGGATAACGAGAGTATCCCAGTATCTCAAGGAGGCGAGTTTGAGGGTTTATTAGCTTAATGACCTAGTTTTGACCTAGAATTTTAGGGACACCCTAGTTTGACCTAGAGTTGACCCGGTTGACCGCCAAAGTCAACTTTTAACCTAGATTTGACCTAGAGTTGACTTTTTGGACCCAGAATTGACTTTTTGACCCATATTTCACCGGTTTGACCCGATTGACCTAGAACAGCCCTAGAAGCTTGTTTTTAGTTATTTTATATCTATTTAACTCTTTAGAACTCTGTTTAACCTTACTTTTTGCAATAGGTCCTTGCGACACCAGTTCGGATCGCTAGTTGCTCAGGACGTCAGGCGAGTACATTCTCTGATAGTTTCCATTATCTGATGATTATTATGATTCAGCTTCTAGTATAGTATCATCTGATTTTTTGGCATGACACAGACTGGTATTTCTGGATTCATTTCCTTGCGACACGTATATTTCATGTTTCTGGCCTCTATTCTGGAATCACCTACAGGCATCACTACAGGCATCACTCATGTTTCTGACTGGACTCATACTTTATTTATGTGTCGGGTCTTGGATTCACTTGTACTAGTCGGGATAGGGAAATACTCGAGTAGACATGTAAATATTCCCAACTGGAATCACTGGAATTACCCCCTCTGGTCTAATCTGGAATGATAGCAGCCGCACACCCAGTGTGCGGTGAGCCATACTTACCCCTAGCTATTTACATATCGAAACAGGTATTTCAAAGACACGAGTTCATTCTTTCTATTCTGGATTCTCTTGCATTTCTTGCTGGTCTCACTTATAGTTTCTGGACTTGACTCATTATATGTACTCTTGCTGGACTCACTACACGTTCTTGTGCACAGACTTGATCTTAGTTTAGATTTTTTGTATCTTGCAGTTATTACTATCTTGCTTCTGATATTCATGCATTTTTACCTTTATGCACCAGTGATATATATATATTTCTTGTTCATACTTTATTTCCTTCACCTTGCTACTTGCTACAACTGCTTTATAGTTTTTATCATTTAACTGGAACTGCTGTTAGAGGTGTACTTGCTCCAGTCCTGACTGGACATATTTTTTCCAGAGGATCCGGAGGATTGGTGTTCGACGTATTATGGACCTCAGCCTGTCGATGGTGCAGACAGGGACCCCCTAGTTTAGGAGTGATTTTCGGGTTGGTAGTCGGGATCACTAGGACCTCAGTGTTGTTTATTAGCTTTTGGTACCCGGATTTGTCTCCGGTTTAGGATTGAGATCTTGTATTGTATATGATTTGGATATTATTGTATTATTATTATTGATGTTATGGTTGTTTTAGTAGCAGTTGTTTAGACTTTATAGTTGTTAGATTTCTATGTTATCTTATCGTACTTAGATTCGTGATTGAGTACTTGTGATTATCATTATGATATTGCTCCTCCGTTTGGAGTTGAGATCTTGACAGGTTTATATATTGATTGCGTGAGATTGATAGCTAGATAGTAGACCTAGACAGCGTTCTACCGTCGATGCTGTGGCGTAGGCTGGACGTACCCACGACTCATGTCCGATTTTTCGGGTGCGGGTCGTGACACTACCTATTTCTAGGTTGCATGAGTATATCTCAATGATATTGGGTTCATACACTATGAATCTAGGTCATACAAGCTACATCTTAGGATACTAAGATACCGTATCTCAGGATACACAACAATAGATAAATATCACATATCTATAATAAAGCAATATTAAATATATAAATCCTAAATAGAAAAACTAAATGGATACCTTGGTTTCGAACCAACCTGGTATTGCAACACTAAACCTCTATCTTGATACCCAAACCCAATACCTTGGGTATCCTCAATACCTTGGCATTGACCTTGGTATCTAAAGGTAATGTCACTCTAGTATATATATTAACTACCCAACTATAACTATAAACTACCATGCATTTAATACTTATACAATACTATATACCTTATTTTAGCCACCTTAGTATTAATCCATAATTAGTTTATATCTATCCTATCATTATGCCAATACCTACTACTCTTACCTTGGTATATCTCAAGGTAATACTAATATCTAACCATATTAATACTAACATACAAGCTAACTCTATATACACTAACTACTAATATATCAACCCATTTAACTAACTATATGCTAAACATAACAACTACTAAATACCACTAACTACTAACATATGATACCTACTAGTGCATGGATACTTATAGCTACATAACAACTTACCAACTACTAATGTATATCTATATATACATTATACATACATACATACATACATACATACATATAGATAGCTAAAAATGAATATATATCTAACTACTAAAATATAATATACTAATACATAAATATCAATTATGAAATATATACATATATACTAATATCATACATATAGATAGCTATACCTATATGTTTCACTAGAGATACATAAGAGAGATAGATACATCTAACTACTAATAAACTAGTTATTAATTAGCTACTCCCCCTTAGCTGATTCCCTACTGTCGCTATATGCTCCGGCTGCTATTGCAAATACTGTTGCTGTCATCGCTAATGCTGCTGCTGCTGTTGTTGCAAATACTGCTGCTATCGTCGCTAATGCTGCTGTTGCTGTTGCGAATACTGCTGCTGCTGCTAAGGTTACTGTTGCCGTCGCTATTCCTATTGCCTCTGCTGTTGCTAATGCTGTTGTTGCTGTAGCTGCTGCTGTCGTTGAATGCTGTTGCTGTTGCTGTTGCTATAGTTACTGTCGCTGTAGCTACGAGCCCCCTCACTTATATACTAATACACACACTAATATATATATATATATATATATATATATATATATATATATATATATATATATATATATATATATATACCCTCATACATATATATAGATATCATACACTTATATATATATATATATATATATATATATATATATATATATATATATATATATATATATATATATATATATATATATATAATATCAAATAATACCTACTCAAATATACATCTAATATACATGTACATGTACATATATATATATATATA
>JAYESA010000009.1:62691097-62736097 GCA_036927795.1 Iris macrosiphon
GTGTTGTGCCTGATTTCCCAGGTGACGGATTGGTCCTCCTGCTCCTGTCTGGTCTATGGCTGATATGGTTGGATTTGAGCATCTTGCTTCTCGGCCAATGGCTTCTTGTATCCTTGCCTCTGAAAGAACTTCTTCGTATGAAATCCTCGACTGTGCCGTAGTATACCCTTAGAGTTCGGGGGTAAGGCCGTGATGGAACTTTAGGGCCTTCTTCAGCTTGGTTGGTATTAGGATGGCACCGAATTGACTTAGTCGACTGAATTCTGCATCATAAGCGTCGACGGTCATATTTCCTTGTTCCAAATGCAGGAACTGGGAGTACAGATCATCTCTGACTGTGGCTGGGAAATATTTTGCATTAAAATATTCTAGAAATTTCTCCCAAGTATGGTTCTTGCCCGTACTGCGCTCTATAGATTCCCACCAGTGATGGGCGTTGCCGAGGAGTAGGGTCCTTACTGCGGTCATCCATAGGTCAGGGTGAAGTTGTGAACCTTCTAGCAGTATTTCCGTGTTGGAGATCCAGTCTGAGATCTTTTCCGGAGTTTCATTGCCCTTAAAGGTTCTCGGGCTCATCCGGCTAAAGCCTCGAACAGTACTAGCTGGTTGGACAGGGGCTGGTACTGGGGCAGCTGTCCTCTCCAGAACCGTCATTAAGCATTGTCTCAGGACTTCATTATGTTGCCACTGAGCCTGCAATATGGCTTGGAACATCTGAGATTGTTCCTCTAGTTGTGGCATCAGGGCTGCGAGAACTGGAGGTGGAGGCAAAGGTATCTTCGCCTGCAGTGTTGGTGCCTGAGAATGTTGCCCTTCTTGCTGGACTGGTGTTGCTTCTTGGGTCGGATCCTGGTGAAGGTACGAGGTTGTTGGATTGACCAGCATCCTTCTCGGAGATTGGTCTCTCGGGATTGGTGTCCCTTGGACATCTGGCGAGAGGTCTGTTGCTTGGTCAGTTCCATTAATCGTAGTTTCCCCGGGTATGTCCATATTTCTGAAAAAAATTGAAAATTTTAGAAAAGTACGAAGGACTTAATAGATGATAATCAAGCAGGATGCAATATTTATGGATGAAGTTAGTGTGGATGAGACCTAGTATTCCTATCCTATTGCAGGTTTGCTGAACATGATATCATATTTTTTTTTAGCAATTAACTCGACCTGCATGGGCCACCACTAAAATCGTGTCACGCCCCAGTCCCAAAAATATACGGAACTAGGCCACGTGTCACTGGCCAGCTGACACGTCACTAAGGGTTTACCCAATTTAATGGACCCGAAGTGATGTGCTACGCTGTCCTAAAATACTACAAGTCTAAATACAGGTAAATCTATCTCATCCACAAGAATAACAGGGAAAGTGCTGAATATATATATAGATGCTAAATCGGAAATGTCATATACAACCCAGATAAAGTCAGGTGGGAACAATCCCACTACAAAAGTAAGCAGGAGTGAAATAAGATAAACTAGCACAACATCCTCAAAATATGTAGCTCCAACTCCAGGGTACTCAGGTAGACTCTGACGGCATCTCCTCTAACTCCGTCTCCGAGGCATGTCCAGACTCCTGTCCAGTTCCAGGTACTGTGGGGTGGAATGTCTCAGCTAAACCTGGCAGGGAACCAGGTCCTCAGAGGGACGTAGCAAGATACAGAAAAATAATATGCCAATTATGTAAATACTGAATTAAACTACTGAATAAAATAAATACAGGGTGCTAACCATCTAAGTGAATGCAAATTGAGACAACCTAATACGTATGGGAAATGTGTGGCTAGACATATGCTGACGTAATTCACCAATCTGTAGTGACAGGCTAGTATATGCCACATATGCCCCCGTTCAAGGGCACTATACAATTTTCCATCTACGATGAGAATGGTCACATGAATACATATCTATATCATCCGTATCACTCCGTCGAGTGCGGCACATGGTAAAGAGGTGGGTGTCCCATACGTATTTTAGTTGTTCTCCCCTCCCAATGTAACTAAAGGTCAAGTCGTATAATTCTTGAATTATTCTAATCCGTGATGCGGTCACACGTACTGGTAGCTAGTCAACTACGCAGCTCGCATCCCAATATGCATTGCAACCATGTTGCGTGTTCCCGTGATAGGGTCTAGGAGAATATCAGGATATTCTCACAATTGTTGGTAAGTCTGTAACTACTACATTGATTACCCTAAGTCAACGTATCTGTTGACTGTACCCAAGGCAATCTCAGATACATTTATATGTAATTTCAGGAGCAGTATTATATAACAATAATTGAATTTAAATAAGAACATTTAACATTTAATATTTAACAGTACAAACTTGGCAAGGTATACTTGCCTACTCCCTGATAGTGTTGATAACCTGATCTCGCAGTCAGGTTTGAAGGTGCTAGTGACAAGGGGTCACTGGCTGTGCTGGAGTTGTTTTCTGTTAAAATAGACAGGGTTCGTGAATATCAAGGCTGTAATATAGAGCATATTTATCTATACTTATATACATATATAATATAGAGATATATATATATATATATATATATATATATATATATAGTATGTATATATCTATAGATATAATATATATAGCAGTATATATATAGTATATAAAGAACAGACAAATGCAGGTATTATATGTAATAGTAGCAGGGTATATCCACTGCTAAATATATATAATAATATAATATTATCAGGGTGTATCCACTGATATAATATAAATAAATTGAAATGACAGGACAGAAATTAAATACATATATATCTATGTACTGTATTATACAGTACTACATAGTATATATATATATAGATAATAAAATGACATTGCAGGAATTTAAATACATATATAAATGCTGTACTGTTCAGCAATATCAGGGTCTATATGTGACCACTGTTAAATATAATAATATATATTAGCAGGGTATTATCCACTGTTATATATAATATAGTATAAATAAAAGATAGGGCAGAAAAGTAAATACATATGTATATTTATGTACTGTATTATCCAGTACAGTATTAATTTATATATATACATATAGATAATATATATATATATATATATAGATATATATATATTCATTATAAATAGTGCAGGAAATAAAGTGCAGAAAAATAAAATAAAGGAAAAAATGTATAGTATATATATACATATATATACTATAAATATATTAATAAATATATAATATATATAACATATACATAATATGTTACATATAACTATATATTATATGTATATATATATATACATGAATATATATATTTATAAAAGAAAAACAGAATTGAAAATGCATATAAACATATATGCATAATTATTACATAACATATATATAAGTATATACATATAAATATACATAGATACGTATATACATATATATAATAACATAATATACAATATATTATACTGTATAATAACAGTATATATATAGTATATATTAAGAGTATAATACATATATATATATAATTATATATATATATATATATATATATATATATATATATATATATAAATATACATATATATATACATATATATATATATATATACATATATAGAATAATAGATATATATACATATATTTGGTAAAATATATAATACTATAATATACAGTATAATACACTGTATAAATAACAGTATATATAATATATATTAATAGTATAATACACATATATATAATTATACATATAAATATACATATATATATATACATATATATATATACATATATATATATATATACATATAGGGATATATATGTAAATACGTAAATATTAGGGTTTAGGAATTTACCTACTGACAGGTGGGGTCTACTGGCCGTCGACGGCAGGAGGACGGCGGCGGAGTCGCCGGCGGCCGGCCGGAGGAGCAACTGTAAACACCCTAATTTTTTTAGAGTTTTAAAATCAATTTTTGGAATTTAATATGCAATTTTCAGCAATTTACATAGGCCTGTGGTGAGTTTGTAAATTTTGATTGCCAATAAACAGCATTAAAATGAATTAAAAACATGATTTTATGGTGTAAAATAGAAAACCGGACTTAGGGTAATTTTCTGGGATTTTATTGGGCCTCAGACCTATTTTTAAAAGCCTAAAAACTATTTTTCCAAATTAATTAATTAAATAATTAATTTCTGTTTTATTATTATTATTATTATTATTATTATTATTATTATTATTATTATTATTATTATTATTAGGTTTTTGGGCCCGGCCCGGCCCAGTGGGCCGAGCCCAGTGCAGCCGACCCAGCCCTCCTCCTTAGCGGGTCGGGCGGGTCCGCCCACCCGGATCCGCGCCCGACCCGACCCGCTCCATTACCCACCCCCGTCGTCCCCACGTTCGACCCACGCCGTCCGGATTTCGCGCCGCCCGCCGAAAATCGTGCGCCTCACCCCCCCACGTCGCCCTCACCGCCGGAAAACCCGCCACGACGCCTCGGCCGAGCCCCTCGAAGCCCTATTTAAACTCCTCCCTCAGTCCCCTTTCCTCCCTGCAAACCCTAACCCTAACCTCCTGACTCCGGCGAGCCCCGATCCCCGGCGACCTCCCTCCCAGACCACCCGGCGACCTCCTCCCTGCGCCGCCCAGTGCAGCGCCACCGTCCAGAGCCCCTCCACCCGCCGCTCTCCCCTTCCTCTCTCCTCTCCGCCGGCCACCCCGAGTCCCCCGAGCCCTAGCTCCGCCGTGAACCGCGCCGGAGACATCGCCTGAGCCGCCAGAGCCCGGCCCGACCTCGCCGACCGACGGTCAGCTTCCCCGAGCCCCGGACACGGCGGCAGGACGCAGGACACAGCCCTAACACAGTGGACACAGTACTGGACACGTGTCCAGGACACGATTCGGACTCGAAAAGCCCCGATTTCTCGGTCCCCTTCAGGTATTCATAACTTGCAACCCTGATCTCCGTTTTCGATTCCGTCAATTCCTACGCGTAGCCTGTATGACCCTCTCGGTGTCCGGACAAACTGTTCGGGGCATCGCGGCCTGTGGCGATCGCACACCGCGATCCAAAAACAGGAAAAACCAGACCCTGTTTCACCCCGGAACCGAGTACGCCCCGCCAAACGGGACGACTTGGTCGCGCACGGTCTTCACAGATACGTGCGCCTCGTCGATACGGACGTGTGGGTTTTCGCGGAAGCTGATTCGGGTGTGCGTGCACCCCGGAATCAACGCGTATCCGCGGACATCGCCCCGTATCCGCCCTTTCTGCAATTCGACCTAACTTCGTGCACACACGTCAGATCGAGACGAAACTTGCGCCATCGGACTCGTAGCGATACGCTGGTCCTGTGGGTCAAGTTTGGTTCGATTCTGAGAACGTTGACGAAATCGCGTGTCGTGGGCCCCACAGGCCCCGCTCGATGGGCGATTTCGTGATCGGCTCATCGGAATTCAAATCTGAAAGTTCCGTTGGGTTCGTATCAGCGTTCCTGACCTGTTGACACTAAGTTTGGTGAATTTGGAGACCGTTGACCCGGACACATTTTTCGGTGCAAAGCGGGCCCACCGGCGGACCCGTTTTGGCCCGAAACTGCCGTTTTTGCCCTTGTCTCCAAACTGGACCCAAGGATAGGCGATCCTAGCTGTTTGACACCTTCTGAGCGCGATGGTACTGTTTATTTCAGCTTTCGGAGACATCTCTGGGAATTTTCGAAACCAGGACCTTAGTGGAATCCAAACTCCAGGCAAGTGCACCTTGCCAAACTTGCAGTCATTATTTTCATATTTTTTGAATAAATACTCTGCTGGATGTTTTGTGTAAATTCATATAAACTGTTTTAAACTGCTTAAACCTAGGGAACGTATGACGTACCTAGTGTCCGATCATAGTCGGGTACCGACACCGTACGCGGTGTTGGGTTCGTCATTTAGAGATGGATTTACGATCCCCTTACTCTTGTACTTGACCTATCAAGTACCCTAAAACCCAGGACACCTGACACTATCATGAACAGAATCTTCCTGAGTTATTCGTGGTGATTCTGTATAGGATACAGGACTTGACAGAGTTATTTTATTTAGACATTATGACTTGTTGCATTAGTCATAATCCCGCTGACATGGACATGAGACGTTATGGTCATGGCTCGCGTGATTACATTGGGTGGAGAGAGACACACAGGCTACAGGCTGTTCTATATATATATCTACTATTAGTGTGAGGTCGTAGACTCTCCAGCAGAGCTAGACCCTTTACTTGTTATTACTGCTACCGGCTCCCCGACACAGAGCTTGTAGCGGTCTCAGCCTGAGTACTAGTGTTGCTCTCATTTGCATATCACATAGATGGTTAGTTAATTAGTTTACCCTGCTGTTTCATTTACTTATTGCACTGCTTATTCATTTGGCTTGTTTTATCTTGTGCCTTGCTTGTCCACTGAGGACCTGGATTTGGATGATGTCCCCAGGTTTAGCTGAGGAGCAGTATCCCGAGGTATACGGGACAGGTGCTGAAGCTATTGCTGGAGCTGAACAGAACACAAAAGACGAGGTGACTGCCGAGGACTTCTCCTGAGTGCTTGTTCCAGTACTCAGTATTTTATTTCATGTTTATTTCCTTGTTCCTGGCCTATAGAGCCAGTTTATTTCAGACTTGAGTCGGATTGTTTCTCCGACTGAATTGCTGTGATTATTATTGCTACTCATTTCCATTTCATTATGCAGTTTATTTCTTTATCATTATGGATGAGATTAGTGTGGCTTGTTAGTAGACCTTATTTACAGCTTAAGTACGCCCTGATGGCTCCATTCAATTGGGTTATCCATCGGTGCGTGCTGCTGGCCGTTGCCACGCATCTCCAGTCCCCCGGCATTTTGGGACTGGGGCGTGACATGGTTTTTGTGGTAGCCCATGCAGGTCGATACTAATTGTTCAGTTTCAACTTAGGGACCGGACAGGCCTGTAATAAGATAGGTTTAGGATCTCATCCATATATTTAATCGTTTTTGAACTCTATGTCGAATTCAATTAAATTGCTTGAACTGCATCCTGTTTGATTCCTCTGTACGTTCTTATTGTTTTCTTTTGATGCAGAGAAATGGATCCCAGACGTGGTGACGAGACCCCCTTGGGAACACCGACTGAAGCAGGGCTTACCTGCGAGGCTGGAACGACGCCAGACACTAGAGGACAATCCTCTCAGAACAATCCAACTGGCCAGCCAAGTTCCAGATTCAGGCGTGATGACATCCCGCCTCCTCCCCAGTTCCCTCCTACGATGCCTGTCTTTCCCCCAGGACAGGCAATGGACGGCCAGCAAATGTTCCAGATGTTCTACGTAATGATGCAGGCCCAACAGCAGATCCAACAGGAGGCCCAGCGTAGAGAAGCTGAGAACCTAAGGAACAGCCTGGTCGCAGCATTAGAACATGCAAATCCACCAAATAGGCGGCCAGCGACGGGATCCATCACAGATTTCCGCCAATTTAAGCCCCGTACCTTCTCGGGTAAGGAAGGACCAACTGAAGTACATGAATGGCTTACAAACATACAACATCAGTTGGAGGCCGCTGAACTACCAAGGGACAAATGGATGACTGCCGTCAGGATACAACTGACGGACAACGCACATCATTGGTGGCTGTCCGAAGAAAGAAGGCTCGGACATGATCAGGTTACCTGGGAGGAGTTCTCCAGACTCTTCCAGGAAATATACATCCCTGCTGTGGCTCGGTCAGAACTCCGAGACAGATTCAACCGCCTGATCCAGGGCAACATGACGGTGGAGGAATACAACGCCGAATTCATTCGCTTGAGCCGCTTCGCCCCTTCTCTAATTCCTACCGAAGAGGAGAAGGCGGAGAAGTTCTTTGATGGGCTCAGGTTCGAGCTTCAGAAGTTAATCGGATCAGTCGCGCCCACCTCTTACACCGACGTCCTAGCTGCAGCACGTCGGCTGGAGCGCGTTACTCGGAGGGAATCAAGCCTGAAACATCCCTTCTCCTCTGCACCGTCCAAGTCATCACCAGGAGAATCTGCTAAACGGCCCCAGAAGAACACGCCTCCAAGAGCAGCAACCAAGAACCTGCCTACTTGCCACTACTGCAGCAAGGTAGGACATATTGAAAAGGAATGTAGACGCAAGCTGGGACTCTGCCTGGTTTGCGGATCTGGACAACACTTCTCCAAGGACTGCTCGGAACGTCGGGAGGGAGTTCCGAATCGACCAGCTCCACCTGCAGCTCTTCCAGCTGGGGGAGCAACTCAGACAGGGCCTGGAGGAGCCAGGCCACCTCTACCACCTCAGGCAGCAATGTTCCAGCAAGCTCGTCAGCAAAGGGGTCCCGCTCAGGGACGAGGTCAGGCCTATGCACTAGCAGTCACTGAGGATGCTACTGCAGGCGAAGTGATAGCAGGTACCATATTAGTAGCTTCAATTCCTGCTGTAGCATTATTTGATTCTGGGGCTTCGCATTCTTTTATTGCTGCTAGTTTCGTAGCTACACATAGAATAGCTACCGCACCTCTCTCGAAGATGAAGAGAATCCTAACTGGAGGTGGAATTATCCCGGTTAGTGATACTTGTAGATCATGTTCGGTAGTAGTCTGTGGCCGAGAGATGCGAGCCCAATTCCTGATCTTTTCTATGCCTGATTACGATGTTGTACTTGGTATGGACTGGTTAAGTCAGTACCATGCGACACTGGATTGCCGGCTTGGAAAAGTGATATTTAGACCCCCTAGCCAACCCGAGTTTGAATTTCTTCGAGGAGCTGTAGAACAAGGGGTCCAGCCAACTCTTAGGGTATTGACTGTAGAAGAAGATTCAGGATACCCTAGAGTCATATCGGAATTTGTGGATGTATTTCCCGACGACCTTCCAGGTTTACCACCTGATCGGGAGATAGAATTCACGATAGACCTAACTCCAGGAGCCGAACCTATCACTTCATCGGTATATCGGCTAGCACCTAAGGAGTTAGTGGAGCTGAAAACCCAAGTTGACGACCTTCTGGAGAAAGGATTTATCCGGCCCAGTGTTTCGCCATGGGGAGCACCTATACTCTTTGTACCCAAGAAGGACGGAACTGTGCGGTTGTGCATTGATTACAGAGCCCTTAATGCTGTAACTATCAAGAACCGGTACCCTCTGCCCCGCATTGATGACTTGTTTGACCAGTTAAGTGGTGCCAGGGTATTTTCTAAGATTGACCTTAGATCCGGTTATCACCAGATTAGGGTTAAGAAAGAAGATATCCCAAAGACGGCCTTCAGAACTAAGTATGGACATTATGAGTTCCTAGTGATGCCGTTTGGTCTAACCAACGCACCCGCCGTATTTATGAGTTTGATGAACGGGGTCTTCCATCAGTACTTGGATAAGTTCGTGGTGGTATTCATTGATGATATCCTAGTCTACTCCAAGAACCACGAAGAGCATGAGGAACACCTCAGGATAGTGCTAGAAACCTTGAGAAGGGAGAAGCTATATGCCAAACTCAGCAAATGTGAGTTCTGTATGGACAAGGTGCCATTCTTAGGGCATATTATCTCAGGTGAAGGACTGTCTGTGGACCCAGAGAAAGTCACTGCTATAGAAACCTGGCCTACCCCTACCTCGGTTGCTGAAGTGAGAAGTTTTCTTGGACTTGCTGGGTATTACCGGCGGTTCGTAGAAAATTTTTCAAGGATTGCAGAACCTATGACTAAGCTGACACGGAAGGATCAGGAGTTCATATGGTCGGAAGAATGTCAGAATGCCTTTGAAGAACTGAAGAGGCGTCTAACAACAGCGCCAGTCTTGACTCTTCCCTCAGGGTCAGGAGGTTTTGTTGTATATAGTGATGCGTCCGGTAGCGGGCTAGGTTGTGTCTTGATGCAACACGGCAAAGTTATCGCCTATGCGTCGAGGCAGCTGAAGGTCCACGAAAAGAACTACCCGACGTACGACCTGGAGCTAGCTGCAGTGATTTTTGCATTGAAGATCTGGAGACATTATCTGTATGGAGAGAAGGTTGAAATATTCACTGATCATAAGAGCTTGAAGTATGTTTATACACAGAAGGAGCTCAATATGAGGCAAAGGCGTTGGCTTGAGTTGATGGTGGACTTTGACATCGATCTGCAGTACCACCCGGGGAAAGCAAATATTGTAGCCGACGCCCTCAGCAGAAAACCCTCAGCTTATTTCTTAACAGAGCAGCCTCAACTATTGCAAGACTTGCAAGATCTTCAGATTGAGGTTGTTCTGCCTGGACAAAAGGGTTTGCTGGCTAACCTAGAAGTGAAGTCATCGCTGGTGGAGAGAATCAAGGAAGCTTTGCCTAATGATGCCAGATTCCGAAGGCTGAAAGAGAGAACCGAAGCAGGCTTGCCAACGGGACTTCGCATCCACGAGGACGGAACATTACGGTGCGGAAATCGCCTATATGTTCCAAATGGAGAATTAAGGCAGGAGTTGATGACAGAAGCCCATAGCTCCATCTACTCGATTCATCCAGGAGGAACCAAGATGTACCGGGACTTAAGACAATATTACTGGTGGCACGGAATAAAAAGGGAGATTGCCCGATTTGTGGCAAAATGCTTAGTCTGCCAGCAGGTGAAGGCCGAGCACCAGAGGACTGCAGGTATGTTGCAGCCACTTCCCATCCCTGAATGGAAGTGGGAGCATATTACCATGGACTTCGTCACTGGATTTCCAAGAAGCCCTAGTGGTAAGGATGCAGTATGGGTCATTGTGGATCGGCTCACTAAGTCGGCTCACTTCTTGCCGTTCAGAGTCGGACAATCCACAGAAGTACTAGCCGACATGTATATGCGTCAGATCGTAAAATTACATGGAGTGCCGGTTAGTATCGTATCAGATCGAGACTCACGATTTACATCTCACTTCTGGAGAAGCATGCAAGAGAGTCTCGGCACCAGGCTCAAGTTCAGTACTGCCTATCATCCTCAGACAGACGGACAGTCAGAGCGCACCATCCAGATCCTAGAAGATATGCTGCGATCTTGTATACTGGACTTCGAAGGATCTTGGGAAGATCATCTGCACTTAGTGGAGTTCTCCTACAACAACAGCTATCAGGCAAGCATTCAGATGGCACCTTTCGAAGCATTATACGGAAGGAAGTGCAGATCTTCGATATGCTGGAGTGACGTTGGCGAACGTCAAATACTGGGTCCAGAGTTGGTAACAGAGACAGTGGAGAAAGTAAAGCAGATTCAGAACCATCTCCGTGCAGCCCAGGATAGACAGAAGCATTGGGCCGATGTACACCGACGACCCCTGGAATTCAAAGAAGGAGAGCATGTATTTTTGAGGATCTCACCCATTAGAGGTACTATCAGATTTGGCAGCAGAGGTAAGCTAAGCCCAAGGTACATTGGGCCATTCGATATCTTGGAGCGCATTGGTGAGGTGGCTTACCGTCTTGCATTACCTCCATCTTTAGAGGGAGTGCATGACGTATTCCACGTCTCACAACTGAGGAGATATGTGACAGACCCAAGTCATATAGTTGATCACTCTGAGATCTCGGTGGGACCTAGCCTGAGATACGAAGAGCAGCCAGTGGGTATACTCGACACCAGCGAGAAGACACTGCGAGGACAGACTATCAGGCTGGTTCGAGTAGCTTGGAAACAGCACTCCCCAGGCGAATCGACCTGGGAGCGAGAAGATGTTATGCGCCAGCGTTATCCACATTTATTTGCTGATGCAGGTAACCTTAGTATTCTTTAAATTCTGTAAAATCTTGTCTTTATAGTTTACCCTTCGATTGCGAGGACGCAATCCTCTTAAGGGGGGTAGATTGTAAACACCCTAATTTTTTTAGAGTTTTAAAATCAATTTTTGGAATTTAATATGCAATTTTCAGCAATTTACATAGGCCTGTGGTGAGTTTGTAAATTTTGATTGCCAATAAACAGCATTAAAATGAATTAAAAACATGATTTTATGGTGTAAAATAGAAAACCGGACTTAGGGTAATTTTCTGGGATTTTATTGGGCCTCAGACCTATTTTTAAAAGCCTAAAAACTATTTTTCCAAATTAATTAATTAAATAATTAATTTCTGTTTTATTATTATTATTATTATTATTATTATTATTATTAGGTTTTTGGGCCCGGCCCGGCCCAGTGGGCCGAGCCCAGTGCAGCCGACCCAGCCCTCCTCCTTAGCGGGTCGGGCGGGTCCGCCCACCCGGATCCGCGCCCGACCCGACCCGCTCCATTACCCACCCCCGTCGTCCCCACGTTCGACCCACGCCGTCCGGATTTCGCGCCGCCCGCCGGAAATCGTGCGCCTCACCCCCCCACGTCGCCCTCACCGCCGGAAAACCCGCCACGACGCCTCGGCCGAGCCCCTCGAAGCCCTATTTAAACTCCTCCCTCAGTCCCCTTTCCTCCCCGCAAACCCTAACCCTAACCTCCTGACTCCGGCGAGCCCCGATCCCCGGCGACCTCCCTCCCAGACCACCCTGCGACCTCCTCCCTGCGCCGCCCAGTGCAGCGCCACCGTCCAGAGCCCCTCCACCCGCCGCTCTCCCCTTCCTCTCTCCTCTCCGCCGGCCACCCCGAGTCCCCCGAGCCCTAGCTCCGCCGTGAACCGCGCCGGAGACTTCGCCTGAGCCGCCAGAGCCCGGCCCGACCTCGCCGACCGACGGTCAGCTTCCCCGAGCCCCGGACACGGCGGCAGGACGCAGGACACAGCCCTAACACAGTGGACACAGTACTGGACACGTGTCCAGGACACGATTCGGACTCGAAAAGCCCCGATTTCTCGGTCCCCTTCAGGTATTCATAACTTGCAACCCTGATCTCCGTTTTCGATTCCGTCAATTCCTACGCGTAGCCTGTATGACCCTCTCGATGTCCGGACAAACTGTTCGGGGCATCGCGGCCTGTGGCGATCGCACACCGCGATCCAAAAATAGGAAAAACCAGACCCTGTTTCACCCCGGAACCGAGTACGCCCCGCCAAACGGGACGACTTGGTCGCGCACGGTCTTCACAGATACGTGCGCCTTGTCGATACGGACGTGTGGGTTTTCGCGGAAGCTGATTCGGGTGTGCGTGCACCCCGAAATCAACGCGTATCCGCGAACATCGCCCCGTATCCGCCCTTTCTGCAATTCGACCTAACTTCGTGCACACACGTCAGATCGAGACGAAACTTGCGCCATCGGACTCGTAGCGATACGCTGGTCCTGTGGGTCAAGTTTGGTTCGATTCTGAGAACGTTGACGAAATCGCGTGTCGTGGGCCCCACAGGCCCCGCTCGACGGGCGATTTCGTGATCGGCTCATCGGAATTCAAATCTGAAAGTTCCGTTGGGTTCGTATCAGCGTTCCTGACCTGTTGACACTAAGTTTGGTGAATTTGGAGACCGTTGACCCGGACACGTTTTTCGGTGCAAAGCGGGCCCACCGGCGGACCCGTTTTGGCCCGAAACTGCCGTTTTTGCCCTTGTCTCCAAACTGGACCCAAGGACAGGCGATCCTAGCTGTTTGACACCTTCTGAGCGCGATGGTACTGTTTATTTCAGCTTTCGGAGACATCTCTGGGAATTTTCGAAACCAGGACCTTAGTGGAATCCAAACTCCAGGCAAGTGCACCTTGCCAAACTTGCAGTCATTATTTTCATATTTTCTGAATAAATACTCTGCTGGATGTTTTGTGTAAATTCATATAAACTGTTTTAAACTGCTTAAACCTAGGGAACGTATGACGTACCTAGTGTCCGATCATAGTCGGGTACCGACACCGTACGCGGTGTTGGGTTCGTCATTTAGAGATGGATTTACGATCCCCTTACTCTTGTACTTGACCTATCAAGTACCCTAAAACCCAGGACACCTGACACTATCATGAACAGAATCTTCCTGAGTTATTCGTGGTGATTCTGTATAGGATACAGGACTTGACAGAGTTATTTTATTTAGACATTATGACTTGTTGCATTAGTCATAATCCCGCTGACATGGACATGAGACGTTATGGTCATGGCTCGCGTGATTACATTGGGTGGGGAGAGACACACAGGCTACAGGCTGTTCTATATATATATCTACTATTAGTGTGAGCTCGTAGACTCTCCAACAGAGCTAGACCCTTTACTTGTTATTACTGCTACCGGCTCCCCGACACAGAGCTTGTAGCGGTCTCAGCCTGAGTACTAGTGTTGCTCTCATTTGCATATCACATAGATGGTTAGTTAATTAGTTTACCCTGCTGTTTCATTTACTTATTGCACTGCTTATTCATTTGGCTTGTTTTATCTTGTGCCTTGCTTGTCCACTGAGGACCTGGATTTGGATGATGTCCCCAGGTTTAGCTGAGGAGCAGTATCCCGAGGTATACGGGACAGGTGCTGAAGCTATTGCTGGAGCTGAACAGAACACAGAAGACGAGGTGACTGCCGAGGACTTCTCCTGGGTGCTTGTTCCAGTACTCAGTATTTTATTTCATGTTTATTTCCTTGTTCCTGGCCTATAGAGCCAGTTTATTTCAGACTTGAGTCGGATTGTTTCTCCGACTGAATTGCTGTGATTGTTATTGCTACTCATTTCCATTTCATTATGCAGTTTATTTCTTTATCATTATGGATGAGATTAGTGTGGCTTGTTAGTAGACCTTATTTACAGCTTAAGTACGCCCTGATGGCTCCATTCAATTGGGTTATCCATCGGTGCGTGCTGCTGGCCGTTGCCACGCATCTCCAGTCCCCCGGCATTTTGGGACTGGGGCGTGACAGCAACGGCAGTAGCAGTAGCTGCTGGCAGCAGTAGCAGCAGCAGCGGCTTGTGGCAGCAGCCGGCGGCGAAGCAGCGGCGGAGACGGTCGGCCAGGCGGAGGGATCGAAGGAGGGGAGGGTGGCGGAGAGATTGGTGGTGGTGGCGGAGGTCGGGGGTGGCCGGAGTGGCGGTGGGAAGCGTCGGGGAGTGGTTCGGGGAGGATGACAGGGAGAGGCGGTGGTGGCTTGCGGGGGAGTTGCCGACGGCGGAGGCTGTCGTGGAGGGACGGGGCGGTGATGGCTGGAGAGGGGAAGTCAAGGCGGAGCGGATGGGGGTGGTGGCGGTGGTCGGCGACGGCTAGGGAGGCGGTGGTGGGCGGTCGGAGGTCGGGGAGACTGCTGTGGTGCAGTGAAGGGGAGGTACTGCGGGGGCTTGCCACGGCGGAGGCGGTGGCCGGAGAGGGTGGCGATGGACGGGGAGGTAGCCGGGGGAGGGGCGAAGGGGTTGGCGGTGGTCCGGCGGTGGGCGGTCGCCGGAGCTGGCCGAGGGGAGTCGGGAATGAGAGAGAGGGGGGGGTGTTTAGGGTTTATATAGGATTTTAGAGTAATGGCAATTTTGTAAATAAATGGAACTTTGGGGATATTTTAGTAATTACTATATTAAATATCTAATTCAGATATTTATGAATATTAAACTGTTATTTTGTGGGTCCCACTCCACCTATTCAATAACCAATGAGGTGTTGCCACCTCACATGGAAATTTTTGCATAAAACCCTTGACTTTTCATAAATTGCATAAAAGTCCAAAAATTGGGAATTTGCGCAATTATGCAATTTGTCTGAAAAATCACCTGGTTCTAAAAATTACCAAAATTTACAGAATTGAGGGAAAATGCTGGGGAAGTGTTTTGGGAAGTGCGGGGATGAGTCTGGGCAGATGCAGGGCCTGATTCTGCAGGTGATACGGGTCACCGTATTTATTATTTAATAAATACTGCGCACGGTGTTCACTAATTATTTAGGGGCAGTTAGGGTCATAATTTTTCTACGGTGTCAATACGATAATTGTAATACAATTAGTGTAGAATATTATCGTATTTTTGGTTGGGCAAAACAGGTGCCTACTGGTCCTCAAATCTCTAGGGTACAGAGGTTGGTAAAGAGCAGAAAATTAAATAGGAATTAAATACGTACGTTTGTAACGATATTTGTGCGACTAAAACGAAGCATAAAACGAGATTTCTGGGAGTTGCTAAAAATACAAAAAATGTAGTCTAGCAAGTTTAGGACAGGAATGTAAAATTAGTTTAGGGTTAACAGCTAGTGTGAGGCCCTAATTAATTGTGTAATGAACAGGTGCACAATCAATAGAATATACAATAAATAAATTTTTTAAAAATTGCACTGATTCTAATTAACCAAAAATAATATTAAAATACTAAAATTTGGTCGAGGGAGTTTACAACATTAGTAGACCAACTAGTTTAGTTTAGACTCATGGACCAACATTTAATTCTAGTTAGAATTGAGCCCAATAATTAGAAGCCCAATTATTAGGAGGAGGATTAATTATGTTAAACCCATTAGCCTAGAAGCTTCCCTCCTTAATTAATTTCTTCATGAGAGGCCCCAAGGGATATTTTAGACTTTACATAGTAGCTTGCAGGAGGGGGCAAATGAGGCCTATATAAAGGGGATGAAAACTTTCTCTCTCTATATTTTTTATTCCAAATCTAGATCTAGAAAATTTCCTCAACCAAATCCCTACCAAATTTCCATCCAATTATTTCCCAAATCACCATTAGAGGATATTAGAGCATGGATCTACAAGAAGAAAGCATAGATCTACAAGAAGAAAGTATGGATCTACAAAGAGGAGCAAGGATCTACAAGTTGAAGGCCAATTTTACTAATTTTGGAGGTTTTATTGGGAATCCATCTCCCAATAGGTACAATTTAGTTTTTTCCATTAATTTAGATTCTAAATCTGAGATTTAACCATGGAAAATTAACCCATATGCATAGGCTACCCATATGATTTGGTTTTGTGTTCATAGGAGGCCTATTGAGAAAGTTATGGTGCTTTTTATGTCAATTTTAGGGAAATTCCGAGATTGACATTTGTTGTGTGTGTCAATTGGTCCTATAGATCAATTTGACATGTGCTTGTGTGTTTGGGGCTAGTGTCGTATCCACAATTGGGTACGTGTAGGTCGTATCCCATCAATTTGGTGATACGTGTTGATTTGGGGGTTTTTTCTCCGATACGGGACTTTGAGCATGTCATATTTTGACACAGACACATAGATTTATATTTTATTCCTTGTATTGTTCATAAATAATATATATAACTTGTTCGTGTCCTTCGGGGTACGTTTGGATGTGTGATGGACTCGTGTCGCATGCGTATCCTAGATCTAGTAGGATACGGGGTGATACGGTCCATGTATGTGCAATTTAATTGTAGATCTAATTCTTTTGTGTTCTTATTTCATGGAGAAATATAATTATATATATGCATATATATAATATTGTGTATATATATATTTATGTAATGTTGTGTCTTAGATCTATGCATCTATGTATATATATTATATGTGTATATTATTATGTAGCTATTTTTCTACATGTAGATATATATTTATAAGTGGTAGTATATGTATATATAATATAGTAGATATATTTATATGTGGTTATATATATAGTTATATTATATATTTTTATGTATTTATATAGTGTATAATTTTATATACGTACACATATATGTGTTGTTATATATGTATATATTACTATGCTATTGTCATATGTATTTAATATGTACATATATATGTGGAGGTGTATGTATGTTATATATATGTTATTTGTCATAGTGTTATATATTATAGTTATATGTATTTTTATATCTATTTATGGGTGTTATATATATATATATATATATATATATATATATATATATATATATATATATATATATATAGGTTATATTTATATATGCATTGTATATATAAACATAAGAGAGAGAGAAGGAGAAGAGTTTTAGCGACAACAGCTTCAGCGACAGTGGGCAGAATCTTTAGCGACAGTTTGACAGTTTTATATATTAGATATATATATATATATATATATATATATATATATATATATATATATATATATATATATGGTAATTAATATATACGTATATATGTTCCTAATTTTCTAATTGTGCTTTAGTATACTATATGTATAATATATTTATTTGTAGCATATAATATTATTGGAATAGTTAGTATATTTTAGTTATCTATTGTTATGAGTATCTTTAGTTATATATATTATAGGTATGTATGTATGCATGTATGTACGTATATATGTATTAGTATTTAGTGTATAGTTGGTAGTTAGTATTTATTCTATTTAGTACATACTAGAAGTTATATTGGATTGATATATGTATACATATAGTTATTGATGAATAGTTAGTATATATATATATGAAGATTTTGGCATTACCTTGAGATACCAAGGTAAGTATCAAGAGATACCAAGGTATGAGTAGTAGGTATTGGCAAAGTAATAGGATAGTTATAAACTAATTATGGGTTGGTATTAAGGTGACTAAAATAAGGTATATAGTATTGTATAAATACTAAATACATGGTAGTTTATAGTTATAGTTGGATAGTTAATATATATATATATACTAGAGTGACATTACCTTGAGATACCAAGGTAAATGCCAAGGTATTAAGGATACCCAAGGTATTAGGTTTGGGTATCAAGATAGAGGTTTAGTATTGCGATACCAAGTTGGTTCGAAACCAAGATATCCATTTAGCATTGGTAATTAGGATTTTATATATATAATATTGTTTGATATTTACATATGTGTTATATTTATCCCTTGTTTGCGTATCCTGAGATATGGTATCTTAGTATCTTAAGATGTAGCTTGTATGGCCTAGATTCATAGTGTGTGAGCCTAATATCTTTGAGTTAGACTCATGCAACCTAGAAATGGGTAGTTGACCATAGTTTGACTATAGTTGACCATAGTTGACTTAGAGTTGACCTAGTTTGACTTTTGACTTAGAATTGACTTGTTGACCTAGAAGTTGACTAGTTTAACTTCTTTTCTTTCCAGAACCTTGTATTAATGCAATATTCCATATATAGGTCTGTGTGACACCAGTTCGGACAGTTTGACATTTATTGCTCTGGACCACATGCGAGTATATTTCTCTGATTGTTTTCAATTCATAATATTGTATATATGCATGTTCTAGAATTGTATACATTGATTCCGACACAGTGATTTCACGGACTTGTGCTATATGGATTCCGTCATGAGATGTTATCCCTTACCGTGTTCAGCGGGTACTCGTGTACATTGTATCTCATCGTGTATACTGGGTATTGATGTTACTTCGTGTTCACACACTGCTCGTATTCAGTGTGCTTATTCGTGTACACCCACCGCTCATGTTCGGAGGTTATATTCGTGTACACCCACTGCTCGTGACAGTGGTTATATTTTTGTGTTCGTAGCATGTCGTGATTGGATCCATCGGTATTTGTTGGGGGTGAAAGAGTAGGAGCTGATTATGTGATCAAAGCCATTGTTACAAATCGTGTACATTCTGATTATATACTTCACTTGTAATCCGTCTTACCTGATCATGTTCACCCAACCCGATCACATAATGAACTCGTATTCTAAGGCACATTAGATAGTTTAGATTGCAGTTTACTTCATCATATTGTGATATTCATATTGTTGATCTATATATTCTCGTACATTACCTGTATATATCTTGTTCATCATTCATATGTTTAGTGATCTTGTATTTCATTTCTATATCTGTTTATATGCTCGATTATGTTATTGGAACTGCTTTTAGAGGTATGCACTTTGCTCCATTCCTGACTGGAAAATATTTTTCAGAGGATCCGAGAGATTGGTGTCCGACATACTTTAGACTTTGACTTATAGATGGTGCAGACTTGGACCCACTAGTTTTGGAGTGACTACCGGGAGTTTTAACCGGATTCACTAGGTAGCATAATTAGTTCTCTTTGGCATTTTTGGTACCGGATTTGTTTTCGGCTTTTATTTGAGTTATTGATTTTTGTTTCTATCGTTGATGATTTATATTTTTTTGATGTATAGTTAGACTTTCTTCATATCTTCTCGTGCTTTAGATTGTGATTGAGTTTTGTGTGAGCTATTGTTGGCAAACTTTATATTACTGTGAGATTTTAGATAGTATAGTAGACCAAGACAGCGTTCTACCGCCGATGCTGCGGCGTAGGCTGGGCGTTATTTCCGACTTGCATCCCTATACCGGGTGCGGGTCGTGACACGTCCTCAACTAAATTAGGCCTACTTGACTTAGATAGAGAGACTAGGGCTAGTTTGAATCCAATTAGAAATAGAACACTGTGTTTTAGATAATTTTATAATATTTTTATCACTTAGTGCATCTTACCATTGTTTCGATAATTGGAGCACCTCACTAGCCATTGCCTTCCTACAAATTTTACATCCTTGTCTTAGACGTGCCAGTCATCTATTCTGACCTTCGTGTAACTTATAATTATGCTCTCTTGTGCTATATTTTAGTCTCACAATATTCGTCACAGACGTTTATATTTAATTCTAAATAAATTCCACTTTATATCCTTGTACGTTCCAATCAAAATTGGAGACACAATCTTGACCCGTTTTGTGCAACCCAATTTATGATAATATTCTATCCTGAGTCCTCTACGTCCATGACACTTGTGTTTCACATAATTTTAGTCCCATATACTTCTAATTAATCTTAGAACACCATTTGCATTAATTTTAATAAATTAATCCAATTCCTATCTTTTTGCAAATTTTTAATTGTTGGGCACTTTTATGCAAAAATGCATTGAGATATCCACACCATTGGATACAACACATGAAGAAACCTACTTTGCCTTTATATAAATTTTTCTCCTGATTTTTGGAGAGTGTAGCACTTAACATCACCCCCTCATCAATTTCTAGCCATGCATTTCAAATCATGCAATCCTAGCCCTCCAAACATCCCCATGTGAAGCCAACCCATCCCAAGGATGTTGACCGGCCCAACACCCTAGGTCAATACCCAACCCAACTTTTCTACATGTATAAATAATCATTTTCCTTACTTTTTCATCATCCACATCACCAAACCCATCACCTATGCAAACCTAAACCTATCTAGCTGAATCCCCATCTCCCCTTCTAGTTCATCTCCGTCAACCTCCCTGTCAACCCTTCGCCGGAGCAGCCACAGTCGCCTGAGCACCACCTCGTCGACGACTACACCCCGCTGCTCGCCGCTGTGTTTGATAATAAACAAAAGAAATTTAAACTAGGTTTATACGAAACCCTTTCTTTGGTTTACAAACAAGAAAAAGAAGTACAATTAATCCTATACGAGGATGTTGAGTACAAAAATTTGATTCTGGGGAAATATTGCTATAGGAGTCTGATCTGCGGTCGATCACTTTATCCCTTGGACCACACGATGACGAAGAAGTGCTGTAGAAGACGAAAAAGAATCTTCAAAGACTGCAGGAGGGATTGAACTCTCGTTGCCAAAGCTCTCTATATGTGCCCTCTTGACCTTGACCTCTGTTGTTCTCCTCTCTTTCGCCCGCTGTCTCTCTACCTTCGTTTCGACCCTGGATCTCCGTGGCTGGAGGTCTCCATTTATAGAGTTCAGCTACAGTCGGGGTAGAAACCGAACAGCGGAGAGAGCTGCACATTTTATGCGGCGGTTATAATAACTGCTACCCACGTATGAATGATCTCTTGAATTGGCATCTGACGCATGTCCCATTATGAGATAATGCGTATAATCGCTCATCGAAGATCACGGCATGCAAGCCACGTATATAACTGCCCCTTGCGTAGAGATGGTTGGCATAAAAGCCAAATAACTGTCTCGTTGGTGTAAAAGCCAAATAGCTGTTTTGATGGCGTAAAAGCCAAGTAGGCGTAGAAGCCGAGTAGTTGTCAAGTTGGCGTAGAAGCCGAGTAGTTGTCAAGTTGGCCTAGAAGCCGAGTAGTTGTCGAGTTGGCCTAGAAGCCGAGTAGTTATCGAGTTGGCCTAGAAGCCAAATTCTGCGTAAAGCTTGATGCTGCACGGATAGGTAACCAACGTAAAGATAGCCAATTATCCTTCTTTGACTGAGGTTTTGAGCGTATTCTGGGCAAAATAGCCTTATCACGCTCCTTTGCAAATATGGCTTGAGTTGGCATATTTCGAGGAGATAGCATACGGCGTACTCCTATAGTTGAAAATAGCCAGGTCAACGTATTTCAAGGAGATAACGTACAACGTGCTCCTATAGCTGAAAATAACCTAGTTGGCATAATGTGCGGGGATGGTGATGTGGACATATTAGCCCTAATTATAGCTCACCCAATCATTAAAAGTAGAACCAAATTTCATGCATTAAATGCAGAGATCTGCCCCCATCACGAGCATTAACTACAGAGACGTGGCTCGAGTTCTGTACGAAGAACAGCTTTTGACGTGGCCGTTGGTTTCGTCTCATCCTGAGCGTAAAAGCTTACATCTGCCCGTGTAAAATAGGCAGCGTATTCCTTGAATGCGTAAACGACGTCTTATATCAAGGATTATGTAACTAAACGACAGTCTGGGGCTCTGTATAGAATCATCATTACAGTCGTCCTCTCGATCGTCGTGCAGTCCTCTTTGTCAGGAGTCAGGATCACTCCTTCAACTGACAGGTTCATTCGAGGAATACGAAGAGTTCCTCGTACAACTTCCCGTTGCTTTAAAAGCAGATAGGTTTTACGCCAAAAAAGCGATATAGCAACCTTTTTATGCGAAAGCAGTCTGGAACTACTATATTACGCGGGTTGTGCCGGAGCTATGTTTTACGATGAACTAGCGTTGAAGCTCTGATGTATGCCAATGGCTCTGAAATCATGTTTCACGCCACCCAGTGCTGGAGCTCTGTTTTATGCGTACTTCCTGAATGTTGAGGGTTTTAAGCGTATGATTCCCCAGCGTATTTTTCATGCTTCTACAAGACCCCCGTCAAAGTTTTCAAATTCCTCATAATTTTAAATACTTTGAATGAAGCATGAAACGGTCAAGTTTGACTCATTCCGCGAGGCTGATTTCTCGGCAGATTTTTAGGAGTTTGTTGGGATTCAGTGTGTTCTCCTCTGCCTATATAAAGGCGAATGGGTTAAGCAGTTTTTTCTCACACTTCCTTCACCACAAAGAGAGAGATGGTTGCCGAGCTTCGTCGGGTTGGCTTGAGGAAGAAGAAGATCATGTTCTTCCAGCATGTAAGGAGCCGTATAAGGAGACATCTTTGAGCAAATATCCTCTGCAACGATGGATCATGGAAGGGTATCATGGTTTCATTTGCTCCGGATAATCAGCAATTTCATATAGCGATTCGTCCAGGAGAGAGGAAGGGTCGTATTAGACCACACAGCTTGCAAGCTGTATTTTCTTCCATCATGGCGCTGGACGAGGGTAGGCAGTCTGGCCCTGTCTTCCAGTATTGAGTTGGGTTTGAACCCCCAACTCAAATCTAGGGCATGCTTGTCATGGCGTATGGAGGGTGGGCTTGCAAAATTGATACATGCCCAGTTGTGTATCCTCCCGCCATTAATTATTTTCTTGTTAATCGGCCGCGGAAGCCGATTAACTGCTGTAGAAGACGAAAAAGATCTACACCAATATGAGAACCTGGCAAAACAGATTCTTAGTGTGATCTCAAACAAAAATGAGAAACCCTTTGTAGAAGAAGGATTTCCATCATATGTAATCATGAAGATGAAAAACCCTTTGTAGACTGGATTTCCATTATATGTAATCATGATTAATAAATTTGTCTTCTTTTACGCATCTGATGATTTGCCATATTTGCTGTGATGAAGTCTGAATAGTGTGCAGCTTCGACACGTCTGAATAATTTTACGCCGACTCTGATAAAAGAATATCTGATCTCGTCCCATCTTTTACGCGTAGCAGAAGACGCGTAGAAAGCTGCTTAGCATTTAAGTTGAAGATCCAAACTGTCATGCTGTTTTGGACGAGGAGTTGCGTAGAGTTCTGAACTGTCACTTCTCTAATGTGAAGGATTCTTGTTCAGATCATCATCTTCATGAATGGTTTTCCCGAAAAATCCTTGAAAAAGGCGAGAAATTTCGGTCGACCAAGTCATATTTGAACTTTTAAAGTATTCTGACTGGACTTTGGATGAACTTCCAAATAACCCAAGAAGAAGAATCGTCTTCAATGCTGAACTCTGTATATTTTAGGTACATGGAATATTTTTTAGCCAAAAAGGAGCATCTTCTGCATAAACCCTTGTAATTGACCGTCTGTAGCTTTTGAGCGTAGAATCGTAGATTTGTAGCCTCTGAGCGTGAAAAACTTTCGAGCGTGAAATCATGGATTTGTAGCCTCTGAGCGTGAAATCGTAGGTTTATAGCCTCTTGAGCGTAAAAGCATCTGGGCATAAAACCATAGACTTATAGCCTCTGAGTGTAAAATCGTAGATTTGTAGCCTCTCGAGCGTAAAAGCTCCTTAGCGTAAAATCATAGATCTGCTCTGTGCGTAAGATCTGGATCCACTGACTGTCCATCTTTCCTAAATGATAGACTGACGTGGTCCCAAATCATAATCGAATATTAAATATCGGATTTGGTTAGGGATTCGAAGAGTCATCCAAACTCTATAAATAGTCCAAAGTTCTGAGAGAGAAAACTTTTATCTGTCTTCCCAAAACCCTTGCTTTTCAAGAACCCTTCTTCTTCGTCTCTTACTTGAGAACTCAGAATTGACATGGCACCTAAACAGACTTCCACTGCTAAGGGAAAGAAGGTCGCTTCCTCTTTTCGCTCTGCTGCTCAAGAGCGAGCAACTCCCATTAGGCTGAACGAACCACGATCGGAATGCAGCGCTCCGCCGTCGAGCTGTGCTCCGGATATTACAGGTAGAGACTTCGGGAGAAAACAAAAATCCTTCACATACGTTGTACGTGCACGCGCAAGGTCCTCTTTTATACTGAGAGCCTCTTTGAGGAAGATGATGTACGGAGAGATTTTATTATTACGCGCATATTCCTAATGTGTCGGCGTAAAAACTCCAAATTTTTGCAGTTTGGCGTAAAAGCTCAGACTGTCGAGATTTGGTGTTTACTACAAACTTTGAATTTTACGTACTGGATATGAGTACCGGCGTAAAAATTCAAATTTTGTCAATCTAGCGTAAAAGCTCAGATTGTTAGATACTGCCAACCTTGAGTTTTACGCAATGGAGAATAGTTTCCAGTGTAAGACTCAACTTTTTGCAGTCTTGGCGTAAAAGCTCAAATTGATAATCTTTGGCGTAAAAAGCAAAAGTGTAGCGTCTAGTGTAGAAACTGACTTGTTCTTTTGCATTTTGTAGTGGACTTGCAGATTTCTCCTTTGGCTGAAGTTATGGGCTCTGTTGCCGGGATGTTGAGCTCAAACTATTTGGAGGACTTGTCCCATGTGACATTCCCTATTTCTGGAGCCAATTATCCTAAAGAAAGGAGAACCCTTATCTCGTCCCAAGGAGAACACATGCTGCTGAGTATGATCAGTAGGGAGCCCCTGACACACATAGACGGGACAAAGTATAAGAAACCCGGTTTCTTATTCGGGGATGTTATCGACAAACAATCCCAGACCAAACCCAAGAAGGAGGATTGGGTGTTTACTGCTGAGGGCACGGTGATATATCTGCCCAGGATGCCCAGGGATTACCCCATCTCTGCGTTCTTCCACGCCACATACCCTGTAACGCCCCACTCCGCGCCGGCGTTATGTATCAAGGTGAGTGGGCAGAACTTCGTTCTCTGATTCTTGCACGCCTTAATAATAACCTGAGTTTTTGCTTGCAATGTTTTCATAAGAGAATGATAGAACCTGCCTTGCATGTTAATGAACGAACTCACCTAGCTTGTCTTTGAATCAATGTCTACTTAACGTGAATCCTGAATCGCTTGCTTAGAGTGCATGAACATGTTCACTATCGTCTATGCTTCGAGAGAACCATACTGTGCCTGAACGTGTTTAAGTGATAAGTCGGATTGCCCCACAACAATGAGTGTATTCTGATGGTTCGTCTCGTCTGCATACTAGAGTTTATTTGATAGTGTTCCATGCATTCGCACACGGTCGGACAATGGCTTTTGGTGGAGAGCTGAACTGCATGCGTCATCCACCATGGGTCACAGCTGCTATTAGCATAAGAGAAATGAGTCATTGGTATGCTGTTCCACCAGCTGCCAATCCTGAGATACTCGGGGACCGCCCTGCATATAGCTAAGTCATTGTGTTGGCTTGGATAGTGACTGCCCCTAAGAATGTGCATTGTGTGTCTAGCTTTGCATCAGACCCTCGAGTCGTACGAGACACGCTGCGCACACCCTGAAACATGAACGGTTTGCTTGTTTGCATATTCAATATGAAACTCTGTTTCCAAACATATTTCCAAACAAGTAAATCGACTCTGCTAGAACTGCATGAAACGAACCTAGGTAAAACTAGAAAGATCACTAGTAATGTAATATTTTATAACATGATTACTTAGTGCCTGTTTGAGTGAATGCATGTTTCTGTTCAGTTGATTTATCTCACCAGTACTTGTATAAAGTGCTGACCCACCAACAGTTTACTTGCTTGCACGTACTGGATCGTCCGAGGGAGCGATAGGCGTGCCACAGTCCCGAAGACCCGAAATTTTGGTTTCGATTGTTGCCCCGAGAATGCTATCGTATAAGGGGGCATAATGTATGGAACGAACATGTGCCTTTGCTAAAGAAAACCCAAGTTGCCTCGATTGTCCCGAACACTCAGTTGGCTAATGTATTACATTGCAACAAGTCCCTTTCCGCTACTTACACGATTGATGCGATGATAGCCAACTATCAACTTAAATGATTGGCCTTGCACGGACGCAACCCCAGGCCCGTGCGGCATCACGTCTCCCGAAAGCTCGAACGGGCCATTCGCTTAGCTCCCTTCCTCCCTCGCACCTGCGGGACGGGCGCGGTGATTCGCGTCCGGCGCGCCGAGGCACGGTGATTCGTGCCTGGTCCGTTAATTCCGGCCGCACGGGGCGGGGCAGGGCGGAGCGGCGGCCCGGGCGGGACCGGGGCGTGACATACCCTAGGAAGATGTCATGGGTTTTGACTCCCGATCTTCACGGCCGTCCGGGGAAGATCTTATATAACAAAGGATTGAACCAAGAAGCCTTTATGAGCAGACCTTCAGGCCCAGTTATGCCCTTTAGGGGATTACTGCCGGGTAGTGTCCCGAGCGAGGATACGTCGCTGATCCAGCCGGTTCAGATGTCGACCTTCTGCAATAACTTTATGGGGCAGGGAGGAATGTACCCCAGGGTCAACCCTCGGACCAGTGGATGGCTTAGCCCGGAGAATCTTTGATGGGCCAGTTTAACTGCCTGGGCCCTGAAGCACTTCCAGACGGAGCTGGAGAGTATTGGCTTGTTCGCGGCTGTGAGTGCCACGAGTGTTGGGCTGTCTGTCAATCCTAACTTGTTTTTAGCCTTGATGGAGCGATACAACTCGCTCACTGGGACTTTTGCTAATCCACTGGGTGAGTTGGGCTTAGCCCTTCATAAAATGGCAGAGATTTCAAGGCTGCCAATGGGGGACACTCCTTATGAAGAGTACGTCCCTACAAACAGGGAATTGAGGGTACAAACCCTCGGGCGGTGGCCGTATATCAGGAGATAATGTGCCACTATCTTGTCTGTACCACTTTCTACAAGGAGCCTTCTGATTTGGCTCACATCAACAAGTGGGCAACCTATCTCTTCTTCCACTAGGCCAGAAATGTTAAACCGGACAAGGTGGTAGATAGTCGAGATAGGCCCTTGAACCTCCTGAGCATGCTGAATGCTAACACGGTCGATGACCTTATTAAAGATGCAGGGGCTTCAGATCATATTTTTGACGAGGAGATAGGGGTTATCCTGCAGGCACAAAAGCCTTCAGTTATATGAGGCATTGTCGCAAGCCTCTGTTAAAAGAAGCTCAATTGGCTGGCTTTCTCTCCGTCTGGCTTCGCCGCTGGGTGGTGCCTGGCATAGCATCTGCAGATCGTATTCATCGCAATACCCTATGGCCTGCAGTGCGTTTAGTGTTGGGCCTGCTTCCTGCTATGGTATGTAGAATACAGGCAGTCCTGAGGGCCCTTACTGATGGGCTGCTCGCTGATGAGACGCAGTGTGAAAGCTTTCCCAGGGTGGAATTACCCTTCCTATACCTGATGGGATGGTTGGTTCTTCACAACCCCCGGGTGATGTCTCCTGGTCCTGCCAGCGGTTCAGGAAATAACTTCTTGTTGAATTATAAGAATTCCTCTTGGAACGTGGCAACCGTCACAGATTGCCGGCGGGCGTTAAACGTTGCCCACAGCTGGAAGATCTTCTGTATCGTCCCCCCTGTACATATCAATCAACAGGGAAAGAAACTTAAGGATGAGGGCCATGGGAGGACCATTCTTTCTTCTGAAGCCTTCTCCTAGTTGGTCTATATTAGACCTTCCTATTTGCTGTATAGAAGCGAAGACCACTGCTACCTGGAGCCTTATTTGCCTAGTCGGTTTGCCAGGCAGTTTGGGTACGATCAGCTGCATGTGGGGAATGTTATTACCAGCTTCAAGTCCAAAGGTGGACTTATTGATGGAGCCAGGGGATGGCGGTACTTCATCACGGGCTGTACTGGTATAACTTTTGTTGTGCCCGTGACTTCTCTTTCTATAGAGTTGCGCATTCTTCACTCATATGCGCAGTTCTATGCATCCATAAATACCTTCTATTGCGATTTTGATGTGCATGGAAGTTTTAGGATGCCCTCTCATAGGTCTACTGCCAGGGATGAGGTTCCGTCTGTTTCTTCGGACGAGAATGAGGACACCGTCGGGGCAGACGAGTTCTTGACGACAATACCGAGAGGCATAATAACTCCGCCAGCTGAGCCTCTCATTATCCCCCAGAAACGGAAGGCTTCGACTCTGAAAGAGCCTTCCCCTCGCAAGAAGAAGACTGCCAGAGGTCCGTAAAGGGCTTCCACCAGGGGGGCTCCTAGGAGCGTGTCACGACCCACACCCGGTATAGGGGCACGAGAGCGTGGGTACGTCCAGCCTACGCCGCAGCATCGGCAGTAGAACGCTGTCTAGGTCACAGTAATACTATATAACTAAACACCTGTCAATGATTTCCATCTCCATAAGGAGGTCAATATACATCTCACAATGTAACTCAATTACAACAACTATAAGGCACGATAAAGATAAAAGAAAATGACATGGTTGAATACCATGTCTCAAACATAAAGATAACTCGCAGTCTAGCTGTCCAACATAAGTCTCCAATTAAACTTAACATAAGTCTAAACATAAACTGAAATAACCTTCATAAGTCTCAAGCATAAATAAATACTATCTAGATAGCTGTAGGCAATGTCTCATCTAGAAGCATAGTCTCCTCTAGGATCTCTGGTACATAGTCTGCATCTATACCTGGTCCGTAGTGTGTGGTACAGAAATCCTCAAGATTCTCTGGAAAAAATATCCGGTCAGGATTGGAACAAAAATATACCTCTAACAGCAGTTCCACATATATTGACAAAAACTATAATACAGTGTAAAGAAATACAAGACAGAATGAAATAATGGCAATAAGAAATACTGGAACAAAGTACTGGAACATCATCATCAATATGCATCTGACAAGGAATAGAACTACAAGTGTACGCAAGTACAAAGAACTGGTATGTAAGTGTGTATAAGAACAACAACTAGAACATATGGAAATACAAGATCAATCTATTAAGATACATGTCAAGAAATCATCTATCTAAGTGCGTGAAATATCAGTATATCATGTGATTGGCTTGGGACTATATGACTCATTACATTGATTAGCGATCATCCCCAACAAGTCAGGCTAACCAGATGTAACAGCGATGAGGCATGTAAGGGTAAGACTGTACCGACGTAAAATGTGGGTGAGCTAATGCTGCATGTAAAGTTGGGTATGATCACATAAACTACTAATACTTCCCCGTTTCCCCTGCTAGCACGATGGATTCCAATCACGACTCCTCGTGACAGGTCTCAATGATGCCAACTCGTGTAAAGAACAGTGTCAGAGTCATGTACGCTATACAACAAGAATTATAGAGATAATCAACATAATGGAAACTGTCAGAGAATGTACTCGCCTGTGGTCCTTAGTTGGCAATACCACTGTCCGGGTTCCAAGGTGTCGTCTAGATGATCCAACAGTCCTATAGACATACCATATAATACAATACTTCATCAGACAATACTCTAGCTCACAATCAACATAATGGTCTCAACAGGCTACGCTAGGGGGGTCACGTCTGTCGTTGTTGTGCATAACCGACAGTCAATAGTATGGTCTCGCCAGTACGTCAGTGTACATTTGGCAGTCTGTTATCATGCAACAGGGTCAGGTCGATGTAACTACATGATATCCTTGATTACATTCAAGTCATCTATAATATGATCTAACATACATAAATGTCTATTAGTTACCATTATATTAGATATTTGTATATACATATACTTTAATAGAATTTATATCTTATATATATTTAACATATACTAGGGAGATGTATACAATACACATATAGATGTATTTATACTAATTGCGATATACCATATATATATGCCAAAATACATTTAAACATATACTAGTACATATACCAATTAGGTTTATATACATATAGATATATAATATGTACATACAAACACACCAATCTACCATCATACGATACGTGTATATTATCATAGCTAATTATACTTATGCATACAAGGAAGGATACGCGTGTGCATGTACGCATACACGTACGCGAGAGAGGACTCGATCCTGGGCACGGAAATGAGACGTGCGTATCGCGGCGTCGTCGAGTCGAAGGGCTGCTCCGGTCGGGTACAACGAGGTCAGTGGTCTTCGGATCGTGCATGCAAGTAGTGGCCGGTCGACAGCGGCGTGCAGTCGGGGCTGGCAAGTCGCGCGACTCTGTGCAGTCGGGCTCGGTTCAACGTGTGCAGTTCGACGCGGCTCTGTGCAGTCGAGTCGTCCGGTCTGCAGTCGGTGCAGCGAGGTTGGCCGCGGGTCGAGCTCCGGTTGACGAGATCCAGACGGCTCAGGGACAGCTGATCCGGTGGGCAGCGTGCCGGTTGAACGGAGGAAGACTCGGGCTTGAGCGCAGCGGGGTGCTCGAGTCGTGCAGTCGGTTGGGGACTGCTCCGGACCGAGGGTCGACGGGGTTCCGGTCAGAATACGTTGGGGAGGGGATGAACAGGAAGATGGGAAGAAGGGTTCGGCTGGGGTATTAGGTTTTAGGTTTTAAAGAGAAGGAATAAGAGGAATATATATATATATATATATATATATATATATATATATATATATATATATAAGGGTGTGTGTTTGGCCTAGAATATGTTGACTTTGGTCAATACTAGAAAAAGCCCTTGGCTTATTATGGGGATATTCCAATGGGCTAGGGTTCGAATGGGTTTAATGAATTTACGAAAATTGCATGGTCTAAGGGTTTGGAGGCCTATGGTTCCAAGGTTTTGATGTTAAATTACACATTCCCAAAATTTATGAAAAATAATGATGAAGGGGGAAAAATGGGTTTATTGTTTGCTTAATTAAAATTAATGCAAGGAGGTGTTCTACAATTAAATAGAAGTACAAAGGACTGGATTTACGTAGGACACGAGCATTAATTAATGGTCTGGCGTGTCTAGGACAAGGGTGCGAATCTGTTGGAAGACAAGCTAGCGTAGCGTCCTAGTTATCGAATAACGATAAAGTGCAACAATCAATTAAGGTTACTTGTAAATTAAATAAAATTGATTACCATGCAATCATTTACTCATTAATTACGAAAAGATGAAAATACCCTTAATCCAAAAAGTGGGGGTGACAGAGCGAGACTGTCGTTTCCCCTGTTGGGGATGATTCTTTGATTAGAGGTCCTTCGCCTATTAGAGAGGGAACCTCCATAATTCCGGCTGACAGTGCCGGCGATTCTTTGCTCGAGATCGCTGCTACTACTGCTTCTGGTAGTGCTACGAGTTCGCCTCCGAGGTCGAGCATAATAAGATTCTATATACCTTTGTCCAGACCAATAATGGGAGTAACCCCTACTTTGTCTGTAAGTATTTCCAGAGAGATTCCACCCGATGAGCCTCGAGTGGATCTTGGTGAAGACTGAGAAGACTATCCGCCAGTGTCAGTTGGTGCACCCTCTTCTCCAGGTATGACAGCTCGTTTAGCATCATTAAGACATGATTTAGCTGTACTGGCTGCGGACACGACATATATACCATCGGCCATGGGTAAATGTTGTCTTTACGCCTCTTTTAGGAAAATTAATATCAGTTTGATATTAACTTTCTCTTGTCTTCTTTGCAGGAGAAGACATCTATGGGGAGGGCGGAGTTGACGCAACCTTTGACTTTGTTACGGATCCAACATATGAAGTGGCGGTGTTCGACGTTGAGGGAGCAAGCTTTGACGCTGCCGATCTTTCCTCCGCAACATTCTCGGATGTTGTTCCGCCAGTACCAGTCCCGATATCTTCAGAGAAGGATGAGCCAATCATCGCAACTGTGCCTCCTTCATTGAGTACGCCAACAACTTCAACCGTTGCTGGTGTTAGTTCTTTTGTAGCGCCATCTGTAGAGGCAACGACTGTGGCGACTTCCTCTACAGTCATTCCTGGAGGGGGATTCACCGATATCGCAGCCACTTCCAGCGTCCACTCGAACTATGCCATGCTAGTTGAACAATATACTAGTGTATTCTATATCACTTTGAAAACATTGATATCGATGGTGCTGGAGAAGAATCTAGGCTTCGATGCTCTGAAGATATCCTCCAATCTCACTATAGCGCAGATTAGATATTTCAGTGACACTGAAAGAGCTAATGCGATAGAGCAAATAGTTAATGGTTTGGAACAACCCATTAACGAGTATTTGCAACTATCTCGAGGCAACGTCGATGAGATGATTCAGGCCGAGTACGATTCCTTGACTGCGAAGCTTGCTGAACAGATGAAATGCTTAAATAAATCCATCCAGACACAGCAGCAGGAGATGGATGAAGGGAAAGACGTCTTGGAGGAGGTTATTCCTCTTCAAACAAAGTGCAAGGTTTAGTCTTTCATGATCATACAAAACATATTGAAATAAACCGTCACATGGTATATCAAGAATACAAAGTTTATAATATCCCTCTTCCTTACGTCCCTTTCAAAGAATAAGTGATTGATCTATTCAGTGAGAAACATAGTGGTAGTTTTAATTTTTCCTCTCCAAACTCTCTAATTTTGATCCATCGTGACTATGAAGGGAGTATAAAATATATAATTAGGTCTATTTAATTTAGTATTTGTTATAACATGGGTTACTAAAGGGTTGGATTTCTACTTTATTTTTAGTCCCACATTGGTTAGAGATTAGTATTACACCTTCATTTGGTTGTATAAATAAGGCATTGCTTCCCACTATGGGATTACACTAATAAGAGATATTCTTTCCCATTTTTTCTTCCTTCTTCTACGTTTATTCAAACACGTTATCAGCACGAAGCTCTAACGGGAGGAAATAAGCGAGAGCATATCAGTGAATCCGCCATTTACAGATTCTCTACTTCGGTAATAGGTATAGTTATTTATGTTTATTTTTTTCTGCATATGCATACCCTAGGCGTAGCCTGATGTTGATGTTTATAGATCTCTTGGCATATCGCTAGGGCAAAAAGAATATATTTTATCCATTTATCTCACTTCTTTTAGTTAACTCTTATAGCACTCCGATGTTAATCGTATATAGATCTCTCAAAGAGAACGCTGAAGTTATTCTTTATTTATTTATTTCTTTTATATATGTTAATACATTCAGATCAAAACCATCAGAGATCTGATGACGATGAACATGAATTATTTAGTCTATATATATAAGACTTCTGGAACATCATTGTTCAAATTATACCATATGTGGTATTTTTGAAAGACTTTTTGAACATAATCATTGTCAAAGCATACCATGAACATATAGTATTTGGTATTTACCTACGACTTCTGGAACATCATTGTTCGAAGCATACCATGAACAAGATTTGTTTGGTATAAATAGACTTCTGAAATATCATTATCCGAATATGAGGGAAATGAAGCGAGGGTCCGCAAACTGGAAGCCAAACTCGCTCAGGCAAAGGAGTGGGCTCTCCAGCCATCGGCAGCTCTAGACGTGGTGAATGGCCGATTGGATACAGCTCAGCAGAACATGGCACGTGCAGGAGTCACCTGCGCCGGTTTTGTTCATGCTCGATCCGAACTGTCCCTCCTGAGTGATGACGAGGTACGACTGGAGTGGGCTCGCGCTAACGTCTTGAACTCCAGGAATAAGAGGATGGCTGCTTTGGCGCGACAGATTCGTGATTTAACTGCTCCTCCCCAATGATGTACTTATTTGCTTCTTTATGTAATTCGCTCTTCCCGGAGATAATAAAAAACTTTATCTGACTTTGTGGACCTATCATTTTGGAATATAAATGACAGGCTAGGGTGAAAGTGATATCAGAGATAATATGGACGTGATATCCTTTCTGTAAGCTTCAGCTGGATATATCTATTCAGAGGTTATATGGACATGATAGAATATGATCCAACTAAATTTGTGTACAAAATACTATCAGAGGTAATATAGACGTGATAGGTTTTGACGTTTCAAATTAGTTAAACATATCTATTCAGAGGTCATGAGAACATGATAGAATATGATCCAACCAGTTCTTTGTACGTAGTATTGTCAGAATGAGATCTTCACCATACTCCTTTGAGCAAAGGAGATTAAGCATAGTACCTCTTTAGGAATTTGCCGTTGATAGGAGCTATTATCAGATCTCCGTTAGGTTTGGCTAATCTGTAAGCGCCATTTGAAAATATCGTTTCAATCACATAAGGGCCCTCCCATTTGGGCTGGAATTTACCCTTACTTTTGTGGGTAATGATCATTGGCCTCTTCACAGCTAAACTGGCTCGCCAACTTTGAACACTCTTTCCTTCACTTTTTTATTAAAATCTCTGGAGATGCGTGCCTGGTAGAATGCAATGCGCTGTTGAGCTTGAAGGCCTTTCTCGTCTAAACCTTCTGGCTCTTGAAGCCGTAGTCGATCATTATTTTTCTGAGTCAACTCATTAGCCACTGCTATTCTGAGTGATAGAATTTTGATTTTAATGTGGAGAACTGCTTCACACCCATAGACTAATGAGAATGGGGTACAACCTGTCGGTGTTCGTACCGTTGTGAGGTATGCCCAGAGGCACTCTCCCAGCTTCTCATTCCAATCTCTTTTGTTCGAAGAAACAAACTTTTTCAAGAGTTTGATAATGGTTTTGTTGAAAGCTTCTGCCAAACTATTAGCAGCAGGATTGTATGCCGTAGAGGCCATATTTTGTATCCGATTCTTATCACAAAATCGGTGAAACGCTTGGCTGATGAATTGAGGCCCATTGTCATGAATTATCCTTTGGGGGTATCCCAAAGTGATAAATAACATGATGTTTGATAAAGCTGATCACGTTGGATGTCTTCACCTCAGCAAGAGGGATCGCCTCTGCCCATTTGGAGAAATAATTCATGATGGCTAATATGAACCGATGTCCTCTAGAAGAAGACGGGTGAATAGGACCAATGATATCCATATCCCAAGCTTCAAAAGGCCATGATATAATCGTAGGATGTAAATGTTCAGAAGGCTGATGTATAAAATCTGCATGAACTTGACAGGCTTTGCATTGTCTTGCATATTTTACTGCATCTGCGATCATAGTAGGCCAGTAGTAGCCCATCCTCCTGATACGATCCTGTAACTTAGGACCGGGTTGATGTGCTCCACATACACCGTCGTGAGCTTCACGGATAATCCGCTTTGTATCATCATCGGAGAGGCATCGTAATAGCAGTCCATCGTATGTTCGACGATATAGACATTGTGAAGATGCGTCAAAATAGAAGCGTAATGATCATCTTTTGATGGATACTACCTTTTTAGGATCCTCTGGTAAGATTCCGTATGCCACGAAGTCTATAAAAGGACTTCTCCAGTCTCTCTTAGGAGGAACCGTATTTATAGTGTAGCTGCGTTCTATGTAAACGTTATTCTTCACACAGAACAGATCTCTGTTGAGAAGAATCACCGAATTCTGCCTCCTTATAGGAATAGCTAGATCTGCATCTAGACTGGTTAGGGCATCAGCTTCCAAAATTTGAGATCGAGGCACATGCTCTAGGAAGAACCCTTTGAAAGACATGGCAATCTCGATCGTTGCTTGGTGATAGGGAATGAGGTCTGGATTGCGGACTTCATATATTCCTCTGATCTGATTGACGATCAGCAGAGAATCACCGAAAGCTTCCAGGTATTCGACATCCAATTCTTTAGCGACTTGGAGCCCGATTAGTAGAGCGTTATACTCTGCCACATTATTAGAGCAGGGTTCGCTAAGAGAATATGCTCGATAGATGACGAGTTTATCAGGAGTGACCAGGATAATTCCTACTCCTGAAACTATATTTCCCCTGGGACCAGTTCTGGAGGCACCATCGAAGAATAGCTGCCATGTATCACCTTCCATTGCGGAATTACATTTTGCAACGTAGTCGGGAATGTCCTCGTATAGTTTAGAGATTTTCGAAATTGGATGAGCAGCTAGGAAATCAGCCAAGGCTTGGCCTTTTATGGACTTTTGAGGGACATACACCATATCATACGGTGTTAATAACATCGTCGAAATTGTGAGTCGGGAATTAAGAATGCTCAGCTTGTTCATCAATACCCGAAGAGGATTGATTCTGGAGATGATATGAATAGTCTGGCCCGTAACGTAATATCGCATTTTTTGAATGGCGAACAATAGGGCCAAGCATTCTTTTTCCACTGGATTGTACCGGTGTTCAGCTCCGACCATCATCCTGCTTAAATAATAGATAGCCTGTTCATGACCCTCATTGTTCTTCTGTGCGAGGAAAGCTCCCAAACAATGATCCATTGCTCGAACATACATCAAAAATGGTCTTCCTATGACGGGAGGCACCAGAACTGGAGGATTAGTGAGGTAGCGTTTGATATCATTAAACGCTTGTTGACAGGCTTCGTCCCATACGAAGGACACACCTTTTTTTATGAGGCGAGAAAAAGGTTGACATCTCTCAGAGAGGTTGGATATGAATCTCCTGATATAAGCCAGACGACCTTGAAATCCCCTGAGTTCCCTCAGATTACGGGGTGGTCGCATTTCTAAGATGGCCTTCACTTTATCAAGGTCCACTTGAATGCCTTTAGCGGTAACAACAAATCCCAGGAATTTGCCACTGGATACACCAAGAAAGGACTTTGTAGGATTCATTTTGAGTTGATGTTGGCGCATCAACTCGAACACTGTCTTCAAGTCTTGGATGTGATTATCCTTGAGACAGCTTTTGACAGCAATATCGTCTACGTTATATTCCACTATTTTACGTAAATGCTCATAAAATATGTTACTCATAGCTCGTTGGTACGTAGCCCCGGTATTCTTCAGTCCGAAAGGCATAATCGTATAGCAATATACCCCCAATGGTGTCCGGAAGGCAGTATGCTTCGCGTCTTCAGGATTCATCTTAATCTGATTATATCCTGAGAATCCGTCCATGAAAGACATACGCTCAAAACCGTACGTATTATCGATCATGACGTATGTAATGGGAAGAGGGAACTTATCTTTAGGACAGGCTGCATTCAGATCTCGAAAATCGATACAAACACACACTTTCCCACTTTTCTTCATGACTGGGACAACATTGGCGACCCAGTCAGGATGTTGTTCTTTCCGGATGAACCCACAGGCTATCAGCTTCTTGATTTCAGCTTCGATGGCATCCATCATATCCGGACGAAACCAGCGTTGGTGTTGCTTTACCGGCTTCGAATTGGGCAATATGTTGAGCTTATGGGTAGCCACTTTTGGATCAAGACCTGGCATATCCTCATAATTACATGCAAAGACATCGATATATTCTTTTATCAGCTGGATTATTTCTTCCCTTTCTTCTTCGGAAAGATTATTACTGATGAATATCGGCTTTGGTGAAAGTTCATCTCCAACATCGATTTGGATAACTTTATCCTCAGTGGGCGGTTCTCTCTGCTCGAACCGGAGTTTCCATTGTGTATCCATTTACTGAGCCCAAGAGTCATTCTCAAACGGTTCAGATTCTTGTTCGTCTGCTTCGAGAGAATCTGTCAATACCGTATTTACTGATGATGCTTGTTCGAGATCAGCATATGAGCCGGAGGACGACGAGTCATCTTGAGAAGAGAAAATGATATCCTCACTTGACTCAGAAGTTGCAAGGGAGGTGGTATACCCTAACCCAAAATGAGTTCGTTGATAGTAGGGATCACCATGCAACGACATTCGCCTGTCTTTCCCATAGTTGAGGCCTGATTCTGACTTCAGATCATAACCCATACTTTGCCTAATCTTCAAAGCTTGTGGGCTATATCTGTGAACTTGCATTTTTCCATCATTGGACTCGTGAGAGTCTTCTTGTATAATCGGTCTACTGTGCATGCGATCGAAGACTATTGGATGCTGATCGCTGCGAGTAGGTGGGATAATAAAGATAGAATCTTCATGTGGCCCGTATGTCGCGATGACATTAGATGTTGATGCCACTTCCCACACATATGGATGATAGGAGTCTATAGCCTCCAAGAATTCTTGTGCTATAGGTTCTATATCGTTATGGGGAGAGGATTCCTGATTTGGAATTTGAGCGTCAATATACTGGAAAGGAGAATCTTTATTATCGTCAGAAACTACATTCCCGGTTGTATTTACATCAATCGGCTGCTTGTTACGTCGGAGGTTGATGACCAAGGTGGAGGCTTCTGGTTCAAAGTGATCACTAGGGGATCACTTCCTCCTGATTTGGTTTTGTTCAAGTGGATAGCCATGGGTTCCATGACTTTCGGACGGGTAGTCCGCCCTTTCACCTGGATCGACAGGGGTTGCTCGGCAGAGGGTTCTTCTGGCTCCCGGTGGGATTCCTTATCTGTCTTGCCTGACACCTCCTTCATGTAGTCTTGGGTGTACAACATGGCATCGGAATAGTAGGACTCAACTCCTGTGAATGGGTTAAGGTCAGCAAACTCCGTCTGCACTGTTTCTTGGGCGTCTACATATTTGAAGCATTGATGTAGAGTCGAAAGAACAATGTTGTGATCGTGGATCTATGGTCTGCCCAGCAAAATATTGTAGGACACCTCCGAATCGATGATGTAGCAAGTAGCTAGTGATCTAAGGTCCTCAATCTGGATCCTCAGACGAATCTTCCCCAACGGCTTACTTTTTCTGGCGTTGAAGCCCACGATTGTAGTGGTGGTGTAAGCCAGTTCGCTGGTAGGAATCCTCAGTGGTCTGAGCAGACTATGAGGGATGATGCTGATCGATGACCCCGTATCTATGTGAATTCGGTCTACCTCTATGGAACCGACGTATCCGATGTAATAGAGGGGCCTGTCATGCTTGTTATGTTTCAACAATGTCATCTTGAGTGAAAGTGATATTGGGGACCACTTCCATCACACTATGGCATTGAGGACATGCCACAGGTTCTTTATCGGGGGACTTGAGCTGAGTCAAGCATACATCCGCCTGCATTAACGCTTCACTCAAGGCTTGACGAGTGTCTTTGGAAAGCCTGAGTAGTTCAAAAATGGATAGTCTGGCCGGTGTATTAGCCAATTGGGCCAGGATGACGAAGTTATATGGTTTTTCCAAACCTTTGTTTTGAATATTCTTTAAAGGTTTATCAAAACGCACTTCTTTTTGCTTGCCCTTGTCCGCCGAAGTTGGTCTAGAAGGACCTGCCTCTGGTATGACAGGTTCAGGCTCTGGAAGTTTGGCAGCTGAAGTTTTTGCCGTTGCATCTTCCTGATTTCCTCCATAGTCCTTGAGGTAGGCTTTCCCTAAACGGGTTCCGGTAGCCAAAGCCTCTTCCTCTGATGTCGAGGATATTGCAACCATATGGCATGGTTTACACCTTGAGTTCTTTTTAGACTTAGCCTTAGCAGCTTGAGTCTCTTCCTCGATCTCTGACACCAGATCATGATGAACCCACATAATCTCACCATGCTGGGTAGTTAGGGGTACCAGGTCATGATTTTGATCCCTGACCGGAGGGAGATTAACGATGTTCATCATTGTCCGGAAAATAGGTACAACCCCATCCGACACTTCTTGAGGAGGCAGATTGCCGAATTGGAGAGAGATCATGTTGGCGGCGACCGTCTTCTCGCTATTACGCAGAGTGATGGCCTTGGAATCGATCAACTCCTGGATTTTCCTCTTTAGTACATAATATGCCTTTCTGGGGTGATGTATGTACCTATGAAAAATACAGTACTTAGGGTTATTGGTACTGCCGACTTCATTAGGCTGCTTTACCTCGGGGAGGGTAAGCTTGCCGCTTTTGACTAGACAATCGAATATGCTCGGGATATCATCGTCGTCAAAAGAGTATGCTTCGATGGGCCTGGAAGTCCTAGGTTTCGTCTGTGTGGTTGCCGGAGTATTTTTCCTGGACGTATTGATAGCCAGAGCTTCTTTTCCTTTGGAACCACGAAGATGGTCGCTATTGGAGGATGACCTCTTCCCTCTATCAGAGGTAGAGATCATAATTTCATTGTCACACGCCTTCCGACTGTTGTCTTCAGCGGCTACCACTGCGATGATAAATGAGGGCCAATCATGGAACTGATATGGTCCTGTGAACACCGAGATTAGTGGAAAAAGGTTCTTCCTGCAAATATCCACCAAGGCTGAATTAGGAACTCCGGGAGGCATTTGCAAAGTGGCCTGACGAAAATGTTCGATGAAAGTACGAACATTCTCTTTCTCCATCTGCTTTACTTTGATGAGAGAGGACATGGACATGTCCATCCCTCCTTCGTAGAATCGCGCAAAGAACAGAGTCTTGAAATCTTCAAAGGAAGTAATACAATTGTCCGCAAGACTACGGTACCACTGATAAGCCACTCCCGAGAGACAGCCCTTAAACACTCGAGTGAGAAGGGCGTCATTCCCTTGCAACAACACCGTCATCATGCTGAAGTAGTTCATGTACTGGCTCGGTGACATCTTTTCCTCAAACAAAACTATAGCCTGTGGTTTATATATAGGTGGGAAAGGGATCTCATCCCAGATAGCTGGGTAAGGTTGGTTGATGCCCAACTTCTTAAGCTGATCCTTATACTTTAATGCATCAATTTGGGATTTCAATTCTCGCACTGCCTACATCGGATCTTTCGCTGGGAGAGGGACCGCAGAGTGGTGAGAAATTGGTTGTATTGTAACTCCAACATGAGGCAATACATTCTCCGAGTTAGGAAGTGGAGGAACTGTTGACTCTTGATTTAGAACAGGCTCCTGGTTCGCATTGGATGGTGGTAAGTCCACCCCCACACATATTTGAGTCGGAGGGACCGATGCTTGAGCTATAGCAGCTGTATGTTGAGTCAGCATCATCTGGTGCATATTCTCCATCATGGAATGCATCTCTTTTAGTGATGTCTCCAATACAGCGATGCGTTGCTCAGTACTTCCTGATGGGGAAGCCTCTTCGCGTTCATCTCCAATGGCATAGACTTTCATTTCTCTGGATGTCATTGAAGGGTTAGTATAGGTCTCTGTAGAGATCGAATCTATACTTTCAGCATCCAATTCGGGAAACTGGCGACCCCCAGTGTCGGAATCAGAAAAATACGAAGCTGGTTGTCGTGACCTCGAACGGGTGTTTCGAAACACCCCAGCTTCAATGTTCTCAAGGAGTCTGTCGAATCTCCTTTGGTTTGGAGTTCTAGAGGGATGACTTCTTGAATTTGACCTTCCCCTAGGAACGTGTGAAGCCATATTCACTGATACGAATGTAGGCTCTTCTTCCTGTAAAGACAAAGAGTAGTTCAACCGGTCGAAAACTGACCGTTTTACCTTTAAACAGCAATAATTAACTACAACTTTGTGACTATTACAACAATGCTCCCTAGGGGGTGTAATAGACATGTTAGAAGATCCCCTATCTTTGCGCTTCTGAATCAAGAAATTACGCAAGTCAGGAGGATTAACAGAAGAAGAAGAAGGCTTATTCTGCCTTTTTACATCAGTTGGAACCCGGATATTGGGAATCATAACTCTCTCCCTGCCATAGGAATACAGCAGTTCGGCCATGTGAGTAGCACATGATCCATGAGGAGCGTATCTATCCACAAACTGGGCCTTCTTTACGCCAAAGGGCTTATCTTAGCGTAATCTGGAACTTTGCACAGGCTGACGTAAACCTGAGGAAGTCCTCAATCGACCATCAGCATCTCGTGTAATCTGAAGAGTGGGCAGATTCTTCTCTTGATGGCGTAAAAGCCGAGAGATCGGGAAATCCGCCACTTGTTTTCCCTTGCGGTGATTACAAGGACCATCTGCCTCTTCACAGAGGGAAGATGTATTTTTATGTGCGGAGCACGTTTGGAATCTCTGAGTTAACACTGAGACGTTATCAGAAATTTTGTCTACCACGTCACAGACGGGAGACAAAGTTTTACGTGCGGGGCGCGGAGTAAACTTTTGGATTGGCACTGAGGTATTGCCAGAAGCTGTCTGCCATGTCACAGACGGAAGACAGAGTTTTACGCGCGGGGCGCGGAGTAGACTTCTGGATTGGCACTGAGGCATTGCCAGAAGCTTTGTCTACCAGATCACAGATGGAAGACAGAGTTTTACGTGCGGGGCACGGAGTAGACATCTGGATAGGCACTGAGGCATTGCCAGAAGCTTTGTCTGCCACGTCACAGACGGGAGACAAAATTTTAAACGCGGGACGCACATGTTGCGATGCTACAACCTTGTTGGTCGGAGAGAGAGAGAGTCCGCAGGAATGGTAGAGGATGTCCGGGGCATCCATACTTTACGCAATTTCCTGTTGTCTTGGACAGAGAGGGAATAAGAGCTACCCCCAGCTTGAAGCATGTCTTCGTAAGCCGATTGGTCGAATTGGATGACCAAGGTCTTCTTCGTTGATCCTACGGATATAGTATCGTGTTAAGCAATGGCTTTCTCGTTAGATGAGAAAGTAGTCCCCAGCAGAGTCGCCATCTTGTGTTTGATAATAAACAAAAGAAATTTAAACTAGGTTTATACGAAACCCTTTCTTTGGTTTACAAACAAGAAAAAGAAGTACAATTAATCCTATACGAGGATGTTGAGTACAAAAATTTGATTCTGGAAAAATATTGTTATAGGAGTCTGATCTGCGGTTGATCACTTTGTCCCTTGGACCAAACGATGACGAAGAAGTGCTGTAGAAGACGAAAAAGAAGCTTCAAAGACTGCAGGAGGGATTGAACTCTCGTTGCCAAAGCTCTCTATATGTGCTCTCTTGACCTTGACCTCTGTTGTTCTCCTCTCTTTCGCCCGCTGTCTCTCTACCTTTGTTTCGACCCTGGACCTCCGTGGCCGGAGGTCTCCATTTATAAAGTTCAGCTATAATCGACGTAGAAACCGAACAGCGGAGAGAGCTGCACCTTTTACGCGGCGGTTATAATAACTGGTACCCACGTATGAATGATCTCTTGAATTGGCGTATGACGCGTGTCCCATTATGAGGTAATGCGTATAATCGCTCATCGAAGATCATGGCCTGCAAGCCACGTAGATAACTGCCCCTTGCGTAGAGATGGTTGGCATAAAAGCCAAATAACTGTCTCGTTGGCGTAAAAGCCAAAGCTGTTCTGATGGCGTAAAAGCCAAGTAGGCGTAGAAGCCGAGTAGTTGTCAAGTTGGTGTAGAAGCCGAGTAGTTGTCAAGTTGGCGTAGAAGCCGAGTAGTTGTCAAGTTGGCCTAGAAGCCGAGTAGTTGTCGAGTTGGCCTAGAAGCCAAATTCTGCGTAAAGCTTGATGCTGCACGGATAGGTAACCAGCGTAAAGATAGCCAGTTATCCTTCTTTGACTGAGGTTTTGAGCGTATTCTGGGCAAAATAGCCTTATCACGCTCCTTTGCAAATATGGCTTGAGTTGGCATATTTCGAGGAGATAGCATACGACGTACTCCTATAGTTGAAAATAGCCAGGTCGACGTATTTCAAGGAGATAGCGTACAGCGTGCTCCTATAGCTGAAAATAGCCTGGTTGGCGTAATGTGCGAGGATGGTGATGTGGACGTATTAGCCCTAATTATAGCTCACCCAGTCATTAAAAGTAGAACCAAATCTCATGCATTAAATGAAGAGATCTGCCCCCATCACGCGTATTAACTGCAGAGACGTGCCTCGAGTTCTCTACGAAGAACAACTTTTGACGTGGCCGTTGGTTTCGTCTCATCCTAAGCGTAAAAGCTCACACCTGGCTGTGTAAAATAGGCAGCGTATTCCTTGAATACGTAAACGACGTCTTATATCAAGGATTAGTTTGGGGCTCTTTGTAAAATCATCATTACAGACGTCCTCTCGATCGTCGTGCAGTCCTCTTTGTCAGGAGTCAGGATCACTCCTTCAACTGACAGGTTCATTCGAGGAATACGAAGAGTTCCTCGTACAACTTCTCGTTGCATTAAAAGCAGATAGGTTTTACGCCGAAATGGCGATGTAGCAACCTTTTTACGCCGAAGCAGTCTGGAACTACTGTATTACGCGGGTTGTTCCAGAGCTATATTTTATGCTGAACTAGCGTTGAAGCTCTGTTGTACGCCAATGGCTCTGAAATTATGTTTCACGCCACCCAGTACTGGAGCTCTGTTTTACGCGTACTTCCTGCATGTTGAGGGTTTTACACGTATGATTCTCCAGCATATTTTTCATGCTTCTACAGCCACCAGTACCACCACCTCCCATCGTCATCATCCCCGCATCACCATCTCCCCCTTCCTCCTGCTGCCATCGTCCTGACCGCGCCGAAGTCGCCTGCGCCGAGCCGACGATAGCCCGAGGCCATCTCCATCGCCCTCGACGAACCTGACCGTATGAAGCTGACTCGACACCGCTGAACCTTTCCTCCCCATCTCACCATCCCTCGATGACCCGCCGTTCCTCCTCCATCGTACCACCTCTTCTCCCTGCTCTCTCCATCCCCGGCCAGTCCTTCACCGGAGCACCGCCAACACTGAGCCTCGCCTTACCTCACCCGACCTCCGTTCT